>CAUYRT010100160.1:0-23239 GCA_963574885.1 Lepilemur ruficaudatus | reverse complement strand
CACTGTCGCGCGGGGCCTCTCGGCCCGCGGAGAGGTGGCGTTGGGGGGGGGGGCCCCCCCCCCCCCCCCCCCCCGCGGCGGCCGCCCCCCCGCCCCCCCCCCCCCCGCCCCCCCCCCCCCCCCACGCAACGTCTCCGCGGTCCGAGAGGCCCCGCGCGACAGTGAGCACGCGCTCCGGCCATGCCGGGTGGGGCAGGCAGTGTCAGAGTCAGGGTGGCTGAGTCACGGTCTGCAACCCGTTAAGGCACTCTGAATATATTTTTAAAGGCCATATTCAAATGGGTAATGTGATTTTTATGCCTGCTCTCACCAAGGGTCATTTCCATCTGCGTAAATTATTTTGGAAGAAGACCTCGCTCGCGGGGAGTCGTTCGCCAACACGAGCTTTCCCTTCTCATTTGCCACGATCCACGCCGGACACTCTCCCAGTGGCCGCCCTTGACAAAGTACACGGGCTGCGATTGCGTCTACTGGCACCCTCCCCACCTCCTGAGGAACAAGGAGGACGTGTGTGGCTCCTGGGAAAGATGCTGTCATTTATATCTGCAGAGCATGACTCCAGCTCCCTCCACAGACAAGCCCTCATTAGGCCAATCCCTCTCCTCGCTCACTCTTGGCCCTGACGTCCTCCCGGCCCTGAACCCCAGGGGTCTTTTCCTCCCACGACTCAGGCCTTGGCCTCATGGCACCCCACGTTCATGGCCCCCGTTTCCCACCTATTTCATGGACAGGCTTTTAAACGCCAAGGAAGACAGCCTGTACCTTGACGGCATTGCCTTTCAGAGCGAAGCAGCTTTCCGCATCACTGATTGGTTTTGCATCGGAACAGCGGCTGTGTGGAAACGGAGACAAAAATCAGTGCATCAGAACACTGGGGAGCAGAAATACCACCTGAACCCCTGAATAATGCCTTCGTAGCAATCGTTTTCTCAGGTGCAAAGTGAAATAGTCTGTATCAACATCCGATTATAGACATGTATTTGTAATATGTGTGTGTTTATATGTATAAATATTTATGTCTTTAAACTAATATTGTATGTATATATGCATTCAAATAAAGATTAAATTCACTTGTATATGAAAGTTTTTAGCTTGGAAAGGATACAGTTTAATTGTACCGTTCTTAAATAAATGTTGGTTCATCCGACATATACATTCAACAAATACTATATGTGAAGCGTGACTGATTATAGAGTTCATGAATTCATTGGTGAAAAAAACAGACAAAAATGTCTTTTTTTTTTTTACTAGTTTACATTTTAATGGGGATGGAGAAAACTGACAATAAACAAAATTAAAAATTCAAATATATAGAATATTAGATAGTGATAAATACCATGGAAAATAAAGTAGGAAAGAAAAATAATTATAAAGGTGTACACTAATTGTGGGAAGTAATTACAATTAGGATGACCAAGAGGACCCCACTGAGCATGGGACCTTTTGGGGAAAGCCTGGAGGAAGCAAGGGAATAAGTAAGGAGCTTACTGTGGGGCTATCAGAGAGGTACGGGGTTATATTAATTATATACAGCTGTGTAACAAATTAGCAGAAGCTTAGTGGCTTAATACAACACGCATTTATAACCTCAAGGTGTCTGTGGGTCAGGAGTCCAGGCAAGGCTTAACTGTATGCTCTGACTCAGGGTCTCTCACAGGGCTGTGATCTCATCTGAGAGTCTCATCTGAAGGCCCAACTGTGGAAGCATCTGCTCCTGTGGTTGTTGGTGGGATTTGGTTCACCAAGGAATGTTGGACTCAGGGCTGCAGGGCCTCGCTGGCTCTTCTCTGAAAGCTCCCCTCAGTTCCCTGTCATATGAGCCTCTCCACCTTGTTTAATCAAAGCCAGCAAGGAAAGGGTCTTCTGACACAGAAGTGGCATCCCGTCACTCTGGCAGTATTCTGTATTTTGGAAGTGAGTCCCAGACCACACTCAAGGGGAGGGGAATCACACAAGGTTGTGAGGGGTCGCTAGAAGCTATCTTAACAGTCTGCTTAGCATGGTGAGGCACAGCACACAGAGCTTTGGGTGCCACTGGGAGGAATTTGGCTCTGCTTAGATGTAGAAGTTGATGTGACCATAATTTATGTGATGCAGCTCTGGGTCTGATGAGTTCTGATGTCCACTGGCCAAATGTTGACTTCACAGCCACCCACATTGTCTCCCACAAGGCCCCTCAATGTCTTTATCTCATAGAGAAGGACAGTGACACTGACCTTTCAGCATTCTGTGCTGTCCTCATCCCCATGGCAGCCTGTCCCAATGTCACCGGCTTTTTCCCATCACTCTCTGCTCTCATCTCCCCTGCTTCACCCATTCATATGAATATTCTCCCATTCTGCTGTCATCCTCTCTTTTCTGCTGAGTGTTGCCTCTTCCACTAATTGTGGCCCTTTCTTTCTCCCTTGGCCAACAGCACCATCACCAGACTACCAACATGATTAAATTATTTAGCATCTTGGCAAGGGAATGTTGTCATCCCATTCAGAATAGGAGAGACAGAGTCACTTACCACAACTAAATTAAATTGCAGGACTATTCTCCTGACTTTTTGTGCATGTGCTAACAACAGCTGGAGCAGAAAGTCAATGACCATCAATACGGTTTATCTTTTAGGTAAACCTGGCCAAACTGCTGTTTGCTTATTATAGGCCTGCCCAGTTCTTTACAGAGCCCAGACAAGATTTCTCTGCTTCCTTCTCTCTTCCCACCCCTTTATATCTATATTTTTCTAGTATCGATCCACCTGATTTCCCTAGAAAGCTGGATCCACTTCCAATGATATGTCCTAGTCAGTTTTCTCCATGAACCAATGGCTTTCCCATCCAATCTCTTTTTCAAATGTCTCTTGAGGGATGTTTTGCTCCTCCACCTCCATTTCTGGAAGCTTCTTATTTCTTGGCATATGAGTAGACTAATAATGGCAATCTTTGGGAAGAGTCCTCCCGGTGACTGAGGATAGCATCAGAATAATAGAAATTAAAACATAGCTAAGTTGTAAAGTAGCATCTTTAAATATTTGAGCAAATGATTGTTGAGATCTTAGTGTCTAAAGAACTTTCAAGCCATTTGACCACACTGACCTTATGACAACATTTTTTGAGACAGAAAAAAATTTTTTTTGTTATGATGTTCTTTCTTTAATGGGAGTTTTCTTGTTGATGTTTCAGGGGAAATTATGTTCTCAGAAATTGCTACACACATGGTTCCAAGATTTATTTCTTTCCTCACAATCAAAATAAGTGTGGCAATGTCTGCGTTTGCCAGAAAACATGCAGTATTTTCCCTCAGGTTTTGAAAGCCTTTGAAAACCTCTGTAACCTGCTGCTTTGTTTTTATATTAATAGTAATTGAATCAGGGCTTAGAGAAAAATGAAGCCTACAGTACAACCCAAGGTTTCCACTGCCATGCTATGCAGTTTTTTCTAGTGCTCAACTTTTTCCCCCTAGTGTCAACATGGCCTTTATCATGAAATTGAGCAAATGCTTTTCTAAATTTGTCTGCCAGGAGCAAACCCACACTACACAACATGGAACATTCGATCCTTCAAAGATAGGCTGAAAGCTCTAAATTACTCATTACGCAGCTTAACAAGAGAAGCTCATTGTTAGTTAATTGGAGATAACGTGGCCTGTTCCCTGATGCAGATATATTGAAATTGCTGGTTATTTCTGTAGTTAATCTCTTCTGGAAAAAAAAATGCTCAGTCATAAAATTTATCTTCTTACAATAAAAAAGGAGACAGCATGAAATAAATCTGGAGATAAGAGGTTTGGAGATAAGAGGACGCAGAATACTAAAAAGGAGAGACCTATATTTTTGAAACACTTGCAACATGTCAGCCCTTTCAGATGCTATGGATCCCAGTCATATCGAAGGAGACTATTTCAATGAGTTGGACCTTACAGGGCCACAGCTAGGTTGAGGCCAGTGCTTAGGGTGCAACATCCAAGGGGCGGCCCAGGGTGAGTGCCTCACTCATGTCCGCCTAGCCCTGGCCCCAGATGGACATATGATTTATATGCCCTAAAATGCCCTCTTATTTAAATTGTTTTTCTTTTTCTTTTTGAGACAGAGTCTCACTCTGTCACCCTGGGTAGAGTGCAGTGGCATCACTGCAACCTCTGATTCCTGGGCTCAAGCGATCCTCCCACCTCAGCCTCCCAAGTAGCTGGGACCACAAGCACGCCCCACGACACCCAGCTAATTTTTCTATTTTTAGAAGAGTCGGGGTCTCGCTCTTGCTCATTCTGGTCTCAAACTCCTGAGCTCAAGCAATCCTCCCACCTTGACCTCCCAGAGTGCTGGGATTAGAGGTGTGAGCCACTGGGCCCGGCCCCTCTTATTTAATTTTGAAGGAGTGACTTAGCCACTCACTTGTTTGGGGACTTCTCTCCTATAATCACATTTATTTTGTTCCCTGTGTCTCTTATTCAATCCATTATAGCTTAAAACATAGGTAACGAATTCCTACAGGTAATGGACTCTCTGGGGAACATCACAAGGAAATAAAGACCATTAAGGTTTATCCACAGTTATAAGGGGCTTAGAATCCAATGTACAGAGGAGACAGGATTTTTCTTCCTAAGAAAAACCTCATGCGGACCGTCCATTGCCCTTCGACCCCCCTGTGCATGGCTACTGTGCCTGATGCTCCTTTTAGTTGTTGGAGTGAACATTTTTCTTAAACCATCTCAAGGAAGTTATTTCAGTGAATAAAGATTATTTTTGATACTTTTCCAAATAATGGAGATTAAAAACAAATCACCAAAACACCATATAAATTCACCAAACAAAAGTAAACTCTGCTGGCAAATGAATAAATGACTGAATGAATGATGTAGGAAGGTACTTTAGGTAGAAGCTCAGTAGCAAAGAATCAGTACTGTTTAAAGCAGTCTTGTCCTATAGAAATATAATGCATACAACACCCATAACTTTAAATTTTCTAGTAACCACATTTAAAATTCAAAAGGAGCAGGTGAAATTAATTTTAATAATACATTTTACTTAATCCCACACCTCCAAAATATTATCAATTCAATGTGTGAGCAATATAAAAAGTTCTTGATGAGATATTTACCACTTCTTTTGTGCTACGTCTTTGAAACCCATGTGTGTGTTTGACAGTTACATCACACCTGCGTTCGGACCCGCCGCTTTTCGAGCGCTCAATAGCCCCGCAGGGCTGGTGGCAAGCACCCTGCACAGCCAGGCTCAGAAGGCATCGACTCTGTTGTCTGTGTCTGCTGCTAACTCACTGTGTGAACTTGGCCCAGTCACTTCACCTTTTTGAGACCAAGATGCCCCATCTGAATCCGGAGGGCTGAACTATACCTGTGTCCCCAGGAGAAGGCGATGGTTCTGAAGACATCAGTGTTACAGCCAAAGAAACGAGCATTCTACAGGTGTATGTGTGCCCATGCAAACAACTGAAATTACAGCAACTATCCTCCTGGAAATGCCAATCTTAAAGTAACTTCCCACACTCTACAGGGACGGACGCACAGCTCTAGATGATTACTAAGGCCACTCATGCTCCTACATTGTGCTATTCTTTGTCGTCGCTGTTTTACGATTCCACAAATGGAAACAGAAATAAAGCAATAGCGTGTGCATTATTCACTTGATTGGAACAGGCATGTTTACTGCACTCAGATGGTACGGAAGCAGGTCTATAACCCAAAGCCTGCCTCTGCACTATTTAAGGCTAATTGAAGAACAATCATGTCTTTAAACACAGAGGCGCACGTGTGACACACCGGTATCGCTTTTAAACTGAGGTCAGCCCCACTGCTTTAGAGAGCAATGGAAAAGAGTCCGCATTTCCTTTCTTCTCCTTTTCAAAAGGCCTATAAAATACACTTGATGCTTGGTTTCTAAGGAAACTCTTTTTGTTTGTTTTATTTCTTTTTATCGCTCCAGTTTAAGGTTGTCTTCTAAATTCTAAACAAATCTATGTTTGGAGGCTGGAGCCGAGGGTTCCATGTAAGCCCAGCGTTTGGCAGGGCACCGGGCACAGAGTTGGTCCTCGATGTGTGCTTATCTAGTGCAGGAAGCAGCATCTCCATTCTCACCATGGGTTTGCAAATATATTAATTGCACGTGGCTAATACTACTACTTAAGCAGTGCTCCAGGGCCTGTGCACAACACTCCCTAGAGGAGGGGTTGTGTGTTTGAGGTTTTCTCTGCTATTACCAGGTATGGAGCAAGAGCGGAAGGGAGAAGGGAGCTGGACAAATCCCAGAGGAGGCTCACGGGCAGCCACACCCACCTTCGCGGCCTGGAAGGCACCGAGACGGAAGACGGCTTCTTTCTCATTCTTCCCAAGTCCCCGGCTAGCCGTTGTAGCACTTTTTTGCTACCTTAAAGAATGTCTTTCCGGCCAGTTTATTTTAAAATCTTTTTAGACGTGTGCACATGTAATTTTATATAATGCCCCAATGTAGTTATCTCATTTATATTAGTTCATCGTTTTGGCAGATTAATGTGTACATGTGTGTAGTCTTATATGTACGTATGTGTGCATATTTTTATTCGTGCTTTGATCATATATTCATACATGCCCATACATAGAATTTTGTCATTGTTTCATTAAAATGGAATATTATGTACATCTTTCTGCTTCTGCTTTTCTTTCTTAACCATATATTGTGGAGATTCCTATACATCTATTGGTACACTCAGATTCATTCTTCTGAATGGCTGCGGGATATACCATGTTGCCAATATATTCTAATTTACTGCACAAGTTCTCTGTCGAAGGGTGTTCACTTGGTTTCCACCTTCTTGTCAGCTGGAACAATGCTCAGTACGTATTCTGGAGCATCAGCCCTTACCCTCGGAGTTTATTTCTGTGGGATGGTACTCCGCAGGGGGGATGGCTGGGCCACAACGCGTATATGTTTAACATTTTAATAATGATCGATGTGTTAATATCCAAAAGGGCTATTACACATTCAGGTTACCATCAGCAAGGTATGAAAACTCTCATTTCTCCACATACTTTCTAGCAATATATGTTATGCTTTAACGTTATTTTATAATATTTCTGTACCCGAAGTAAACGTCAGGTGAGTAATAAGTACCTACAACATGTCATGCTTTTTGTGGAAACCAGAAAATTCTGCTTAACTGAGTGCAGTAGGAAGGGAACTAGGAAGAGATTCCACAGACCCGGTTTGGGGTTCACACTCTGCCACCCAGATCTGTGAACTTGCATGAGTCCTTTAACCTCACTGAGCCTCTTTCTGCATTTGTTAAAGGATATAAATACACATATGCATTCTAATATCAAAGGGTTGACAAGATAATATGAATTCATCAGGCCAAAATCAAAGTGAGGTAAAGAATCAAAAAAGGATAATAGAATACTAAAGACATTTTCCCCTAAGGGCATTTAGTCAACCTGGTGAATTTAAGTTTTAGATTCTAATTCCCCATACGGTATGGCAAGTAAAAACCAAAACCCAGGGCACACTGGGTGTGAGAAATCTAACAGAGGACCCTTCTATGCTCCAATCTGGGACTCCAAAGCACTACACCCTTAGGGTAAGTTTGAGGAAAAATAAACTCACACCAAACCTCCTCCATAAAGGGACTGCAAGGACACTTTCCTGGGCCCTAAGGAAAGCAATGAAGGGCTATAAATTGAAAAGCTGTAATAAAAACTGGTACTCACGTGGATTTGCAACCTAAATTCACATCACTAGGGAAGTCCAAAGCTGTAAGCTTAGTTCAAAGTAATACCTCTAAAATGGTTTGTGGTAAAGAGCATAATTTGTTTAATTTGTTTAATTTCTAACCCATGGAAATGCCCATACTTTTGTAAAATGCAATAAAAATGAATTGCTTAAAAAATAATACAGAAAAAAGGACAAACACAGCGTGATAATGCTGTAGCAATGTCAAGTTACTATAAAAATTCTCAAATGTTACTCTTGATTTCCATAGTTATCACAGAAAGGTTATAAGCATTTTGTGCAGCAACACCTGGCCCCAAGTATCTAGCAGAACAAGTGCAAGTCCTCTCCATGGAGCACACCTCCCTCTTAAGCCTTAGAGAACCCTCAAAATAATTGTCCATGTAAAAAGCACATTTCATCAGGAACAGAAAATCAGTAAGCACCCAAGGAAAGCATGAGGGAGAATTCAAGTAAAGAGACACACACAAAAAAAACAGATTTGTAAAAGCTTCAGATATTGGAATTATTAGACACTGATAATGAAATCAGTGAATCTGAAACAAAACTAGTTATTATATTTAGAGAGGTAATACATAACTGACTACTACAAAAAGTGACCCAGTAGACATGAAAAGAATCAAACATAAATGAATAAGGAAATAATATAAATGAAAAATTCAGCAGATGAGTTTAACAGCAGATGAACACGGCTGGAGAGAGAATTAAGTAACAGGAAGACAGGGCAGATCCTATTCAGAATGCAGCACTGTGAAACAAAGTTACGAAAAAGATGAAAGAGAAGTTTAGAGCCATAAAAGACAGAGAAGGTTGACCAAAGTGACTAAAGTGTTTCCTCAGAGTCCCAGAAGAAGGGAAGAAAGAGAATAGGGCAGGGGAAATATTTGAAAAGAGAAGATTATTTTTAAGAATGTATAAAATACATCAATCTACAAATTCAAGAGTTCGAGTGAATCCCAAAGAAAATTCATAAATAAATACGCACACACAGGCAAGTCATAATAAAGTTTGAGAATACCAAAGAAAATATTTAAAAGAGTGAAAAAAAGAAAGATTGCCTTCAAAGGAGTGACAGAGTAATGGCTGATTTTCAACAATAAGAACAGAAGGCAGGAAAAAGGAACTGGACCAGCATCAGCCCCATGAACGAGCAGATTCCAGAAGCAGATCCACTTCCAGCTGAGCCTGAAAACTCCTCCATCCAACATGTTGGTTGTAGCCTGTGAGAGATCCAGAGCCAGAGGACACAGCTAACTGCACCCAGATTCCTGCCCCCTGGAAATGGTGAGATAATAAATGTGTAATACATGATGATAACGAGGTAATAAGTGTGGGTTGTTTCGAACTGCTAAGTTTTGGGGTAACTCATTATGCAGCAAAAGAGGGCTACAAGAGCTAGCATCCATGTGTCTGCCTGCTGTGAAATAGAGCCAGTAATTAGCTATTTTTTTAAAAAGACATCTCACAAACCAAGGGAGGAAGAAGTGCACATAATCCACAATCCAGCCCACTGTCAGTGGAGAAGGGAGAGTTTACCACACCGTGTGAGCTTGTCGTGGCTGCGGTAACAGACGGGGTGACTTGACAGCCATGTATGGTTTCCCAGTTCTGGAGGCCAAGGCTGGCTCCTTCTGAGCGCTGGGAGAGATGGTCTGGCCCAGGTCTCTCTCCCTGGTTCACACAAGGCCACTGTCTCTACATGCCTCTTCGCTTTGTCATCCCTCTGCACTTATCTGTTTGTCTGAATTTCCCTTTTCTTTAAAAAAAGAATTTTCCCCTTACACAAGGACACAGTCCTACTGGGTTAGGGCCCACCCAAATGGCCTCACTTTAATTTGACTACCTCTGTAAAAATGCTATCTTCTTATCCCCAAAGTAGGTCACATTCTGACTGACTGGGGTTAGGACTTGGACATAAGAATTTGGGGGAGGAGAGGACACAGTTCACCCCTCAGCACACAATGAGGAAAAAATGAAGTCACTAGATATTCAGACATAGACTCAGTTTTTGGAATCACAAGTTCTTTCCAGCTGCAAGTAATTCTTGCACATTGTTTTACTTGACGCGAAGTGAGGCTGTAACTGTAACATTCATTCGTCTTGCCTGTCATTTATGCGACTGTGGGGTCTCATATGGCCTAGAGGGGTTTCTTGTTATGGTTTTGCTCTTTTGTTATCAGTTTTAGGAAAACATAATGAAAACCAAAATGCTGCAAATATGTCAACTTGGCATTAGATAGCGCCGGTTTAGCGCGGCATTGCACTAAGTTCAATACCAGCGTTGTTTATGGTTGAACTTTTTAGTGCATCCTCATAAATCACATCTAAGCTAATTAAAATCCCAAATGGAAGTGATATCTCAGTTGTCCTGGAGCCCAGTTCTCCGCTAAATCTCTCCATAATGAAATATGAAGATAATAACATTATTCTAAGGGTCACAGTCTTGGATACACTTCCCAAACCCACAAACAATCCTCACTGGCGTGCCACAGTTGCTGACACTGTAGTAGAAACGGAGCCAGTGAAGCCAGGGGCGATGCCGGATGTCCCTGCTGAGCACAGCCCTTGAGGGGAATGGAAACTTCATTTCCCTGGGCCGGAAGTAGGAGCCCAGATTTCTGCAGAAGTCCAGACATTTAGCCCATGTTCCAGAAACTGCTCCATTCTCTTCACGTCCGGGCCGCTGCTGCTGTTCCAGCACTGCTCGGGTGCGGGCCTACGTGCGTTCCTCGCTCCACGCCGTCCTGATGCTCCAGTAAGAACAAAGCCCTTTAAACCAAAGACTCAGGGTTTAGCTTCCTCCAGAAGAAGCTGAGCACTGTGTGGACTCTTTGCTGCTGAGGACAGGGGTTGCAGCAAAGCTTTCCAGTCTACACTGGGCTGGACTTTGCGGAATGAAGCAAAACAACACAATTACCCCGGCAGAAAGCAACATGGAAGGATGAGAGAAAATGGATGGAAATAGTTCGTGAAACAACAGAACCCACCAAGTTCAGTGAATAACCAAAAAAAAGAGAAAAGGCCACATTGTCTGAATACTATTCAAGACCTGAACTGTGAGAGAAAAGAAAGAAAAAAAGACTAGCATGATTTCAGGCAAGGAAGCATATGGAAGCAATGAGCGTAGGAAGCAGGAGGCATGTCATGATAATGAAGCTGTATTTAAATCTAAGTTCCTTAGCTAACACCTGCCAAATGCCAGGGGAGGGCCAGTAAAATAAAGGAGAGACAGAGAGAGAAAGAGAGAGAGAGAACAGAAACAAAAGCAGGAAGTGTCTTGGCTGGCAAAGAAAATTACTCTTCAAAGGAATTGCCTGAGGTTTTGTTCTGTTCAACTGGGGGTGTGCCTACTTGGTTCTCATGTGAGGGCAAGAGAGAGCTGGTTTCACAAAGCATCCGGGATCGGCTCCTGGAAAAGAAATCACCAGCACCCTTTAAACTCCGCTCCACCAGAGGAAAAGCTTAGATTCACCAGGGCTTCAAAGCAGGGGGTGGGGAAGCTCTCTACCACCACCAACAAGACTCCAGATGGAAATGAGCCAATGAGAACGCCTCCAAACAGGATGGACGCAGTTATAACTGGTAGAGAAGTATTAACTTCTCAAAATAAGATTATTCCAAATTAAAGCCTGTCTGTATTGCTGCCACACCGCTACTCACAGATTGCAAAATTCTCTCCATTTCAGGGGGTAGATAAGTTTCATTTAAATTATTATACATGCAAAGAAAAACAGAAATTAACCTAACCTATATACTTAGCAGACATTAATTATAACGATGTGAAATACACTCAGCTTACACCGAGAAGCTGCAGTTCTTAAATATCAGTGTGATCCTAATGCAATTGAAAGGAAATAATCCATTTCTGGGAGGCATGTTGGTGGATTCCTGAGCCCTTCCTGTGCACGGCTGGGCCAGGCCCTCCCACCAGGGCATCCACTGAGTAAACATTTATGGAGAGCCTACCATATGCCAAGCCGTGTCCAAACCATTGGGGCCACAGGGGGAAAAACATAGTCAAAATGCCCTGCCTTCCTGCTGTCCACATTCTAGCAGCTGAAGACAGCTAGTAGACAAAATAAACAGAATAGATAAAATAACACACACGCCGGTGTATTCATTTCCTATGGCTACCGTAACCAATTACCAAAGAAGTAATATCTTAAAACACCACAAATATATTATCATATAATTTTCCATGTCAAAAGTCCAAAATCAGTCTCGCTGGGCAGAAGTCAGCGTGTCGTCAGGGCTCCAGGAGAGAATCCATTTCCTTTTCCAGATCCTAGAGGACATCCACACCCCTCACCTTGTGGCCCCTTTCCTCCTGTGAAGCCGGCAATACTTGGAGCTCTGCTCTCACCCCCATGTCTCCTTCTCTGACTCTGCCCTCCCGCCTCCTTTTTCTCTATACCCTACATGTGATTGCACTGGGCCCACCTAGATAACACAAGCCAGTTCCCCCATCTCATGCTCCTTAGTCACACCCACAAAGCTCCTCATGCCACGTAAGGTAACATATCCCCAGCTCCAGGGATCAGGATATGGACATCTTTGGGGGCTCTTAATCTGCCTACCAAAGGTGGTAAGCGCTCCAGAGAAAGTCAAATCAGGAATCCATCAGGGACTAACTAATGTCAATTGCTTCTTTTCCCTGCCTTTCTTGAAGCTAGAACATAGAGATAATCCAATGTCAGCTAGAAAGATCCAAAGTGAAGTCATAAAGTATGTCAGTGCAAGCAGGATGAGCTCCTAAAGAATATTTTCCTCCCTGATAAAAGAGACACAGTCGGGAGGAAACCCTCTCTGCTTCCACCTGGTCTTTGCTGATGGCATTTGAATGTGTTATAGGGTCATGCACAGCACGATGACGTGTCAGTCGATGAGGGACCACATATATGATGGTGGCCCCATAAGACTATAATGGAGCTGAAAAATCCCTATCACCTAGTGACATCATAGCATAATGAATTACCTTTCTATGTTTAGATGCACAAATACTTACCATTGTGTTACAGTTGCCTACAGTATTCAGTACAGTAACCTTCTGTACAAATTTGTAGCCTAGGAGCAATAGGCTATACCATAGAGCCAAGATATGGAATAGGCTGTACCATCTAGGTTTATGTAAATACACTCTGTGATGTTTGCACAAGGACACCATCACCTAAGGACACCTTTCTCAGAACATGTCCCCATGGTCAAATGATGCATGACTACAAATGGAATGTCAGCAGTCATCTTGTCACCATGACGGAAAAGCCTAGAGTATTAGAGATGTCAACCCTAATATTGTTTTGTCACTGAATTAACCATCCTTAGAACCACAACTTCTGGAATTATCATGTAAGATTAACAAAAACTAATATTAAGCAACTGATTCAAATACAGTGCAGTGGGTTCCACATCTGCGAATCCATCATCTTGGAACCAGCTTCCCGTGGACACTGAGGGACGACCGTATTCTATTACTGGAAGGTAGTGAGATTCTGCTTTTTGCCTATAACGGCACTTTAGTTATTTAGAGCCAACCCTTATATATTAACCATTGGATTTTCTTTTAAAAACTGTTCTCTTGATAACAAGGAGGCCCGTGGTGGCTGCCATACAGACAAAGCCATGAAAGGGACAATGACTACAAAGCACTCACTGTAACTCCAAGTCTGACTGGCCCCTTTCCCCCTCTTCCCACCCTGATGGGCCAACGCACACCAGCTGTAGATGTGACTCGTGCTCTTGCCACAGTGGCCGCAGTTCCCCAAACTCACTGCCATGCTGTGATCGTCCCTCTGCTCTCTGGGCTGGCTGGCACTTTGGCTGGTGGCCATTCTTTATGTTAGGCCAGGGCCTTGCCAAATACATCCACAGTTGCTGATTCCTGCAGTTTAAAATGACACCTTCAAGACTGTCAGTGTCTCAGTACTTCATCATTTCTGAACTATTGTTCAGGAAAACAGTTGGTCCTCTAAGCAGGCTTTGTAATCCGACTTTGCAGATTCAAATGGTTGCTTTGTGTGGGCGGGGAATCCTCCAGCCCACAGAGTCCAGCTGTCACCCTTCCTGGCCACATCCTTGAATATTTAAGAATTAAAGTCTAACTGGACATTTAGTAATTCAGTGAAAACGGATAACCTGTGTTTCAGCACTCCCAGTGCCTCGCCCTTTCTTGTTCCAGAAGACTAACTGCAAGTGTGACCGAGAGTCCGTCTGTAACTTCTTCCGACACCCATCTGGAGGGTCATGCCCATTGGTCTGCCTGCTCTGAAGAACTTCATTTCTTGAAATCACAGTGTACCATAATGGGACTTCATTTCTCCGAGGATGGCTGGCATTCTTTACTACATGTTTGTGTTTCTTTGCTGCTTCTGCAGTAGAATTATAAGACTTCCTAAAGCTCTGCACAGCTAGTGAAAGACTATTGGCCATATGTGGGACTGGGATGAGATCTTAGTGCTCTTCGACGGAATGGTCAAACCGTGGTGTTACAAAGCCTGTCTTCTATGTCACCGTGTGTCTCCTTTGATAAGCCATTCATGAGCACATTCAAGGGCAGACTGCCCATTCGCTAGGTAACAATCTCAAGAATATTCGTTGAAATCTGTAGACTGCTGAGCTTCGAGGACAGAGATGCTTTTCAGGGCTACCTGGACAGGTCTGTGGCTGTCTGGCTAACACACCTGGACCAATCTAAACTACATTAACATTTGATAAAGGCTGCTGCTGGCTTTCCCAATTCTGTGTGCCAGATTCTTGAATGAGACAGCCAGATGGGGGCTATTCAATTCAGACATTTGCCTGTAAGAAAACTTGGGGGAATTCTTTAATTCAAGGTTTTACAAAAATATCAAAATGATTAGTTGTAAGTATCTGGTCAAAATATAGGAAGGCAAAATATGGATATGATTTCCTGGAAGGTATTCTTGACTATTACAGACAACCACACATGACAGTAATGCAATAGTATCATTAGTTTCCAATGCTGCCTCCTAAGAAGCTGATTAACAAAGCAAATAAAAATTCAGCTTGGAACGCAAGAAGAACACAGTTTCTCCGTGAAGTACTCATGTCCCATGTATGACCCAAGTTTCCAAATTCTGCCCATTCACTTCTTCACATCCCCTTCCGTTCTGCTCGCACAATACTCGGCCCTGGATGCTGCCTTCCCTGACCAAAGTCCTTCTTACTTTTCTCGGGAACGGGGGTTAATGCTCGTCTACATTTCCGGGCTCTGCGCACTCTCCCCTTGTGTCTGTGTGGGCACTGCTGTGTTACAGAAATGGAAGAGATTTCCAAACTCCTTCTCCTAGACAGGGCCTTGCTCACTGGGAGCTGAGAATTGATAGTCCCCTGCAGACACAAATCCTCAGTGGGCATAAGCACATAGGCTACGCCACATACCGGCTGACTCCATTAAATCATCCCAACTGATGATAGCAGTTTGTCTCCACTACCAGGTGGTACTCACAGATTCTGAATTCCAGGAACGAGAGAGGGTTATTGGACCAAAGAGTACCTCAGGGAATAAGGGCTGAGGGTTTAGTGGAATGGGAGACAGAGCCTTGCGTCTTACGCGGTGACAAAATAGAATTAAAAGCCTAAAGGAACTGTCTGTTCATAAAAAATTGACGAGAAGAACTTTCCGTTAAAAGAAGCAATCTTATTATCATCTTCCTGGACCTCAAAGTTGGGGGGAAATTACTCCTACAAGAAATCACAGTCAAAATTTGGATAACCTGTGCAGTGTGAGACTCCAAAGATGAGAAAATTCATCAGTCACAGCAGAGCAAAGGCAGAAATCATTCTCTAAAGTCCCTCCAGAGCCCTGCGTGGGACACTAAAGGGAAAAACATGCCCACTGAAGATGAGCACAAGATAAAAATGTAAAGGCGTTCAGTGAAAGCAGCCACCACAAAACCTGGGATAATTATGTAACGGATATTTCAAGTTCTCTTTATTATATTTAACACAGATTATTTTTTAAAGGAAGAAGCCTGCAACAAAAGAGTAAGATACTATGTGAAAAGGACGAGATTATTTGAAAATAAGTCAAATAACTTTCTAGAAATGAGAAAATATAGAAATATAGGCATTGGCAATGTACTAATGGAAAGAAGATACACTGTTTTACCAGAGAGTTCTGAGATGGGTAAAGACGGTGCCGTCTTGGAACTGGCGACTTTCTTTATTACACTGTGCTGCGCATCTAAGATAACGACTGACTTTCTCCTGTGCTGTGCTCTGGCGCCAAGCACGGGACGACCACCATAGCCAGGAAACCAGAAAGTAAAGTGGACTTTTGCTTCCGGTCATCACTAAAGCACAGTCTCTCTGCATTCTTTGAAGGGCCATGTTCCTTCTAGAGCTTTATTCATATTCTATGTGAACTAAAATAAAATCTTAAGGCTCTCCCCACCCCACTGAATGGACCCCCTCTTGGCCAAGGGGATACCCTAACACTGAGTCGCTGGCCATGAGAACGGAGGTCAGACCTGCCTCATCATGCCCCTCCCTTCTTGGAGATGTCCTTTGTGTGATAACTCATTAACAGGCCTAAGGCTGAGCAAGACAAACCTGCAGGTCTTCAGCCTACATAACAAATCACTTGAGTCCGGGTATATGGCCAACGGCTTGTCTCTGATTAACAGACTTCCTTATCTTAACTTAAAACATTCTAAGCCTTTAGACAAAGCTTCATTTCTTTATCCAATTACAAATCAAAGAGTCTTTAAGCCCACCTATAACCTGTAAGCCCCTCCACTTTGAGATGTCCCACCTTCTCAGGCCAGACCAATGAATGTGCACCTTCCATGTATTGATTCACGACTTTATGTGTAATTCCTGTCTCCCCGAAATCTATAAAACCAAACTGTAACCCAGCCACAGCGAGTCCACTTGCTCAAGGCTTCTTGGGCTTGGCTCCAAGCCGTGGTCCTTAAACTTGGCTCAGGATAAACCTCTTTAAATTATTTACAGAGTTGGGCTTCTTTTCTGTTGATACGGAGAACCACATTCAAGGTTGTGGAAACATTTATTATTAGTTCACCTTTTTGGCACATATTTCAGAATCAGAGAAGGGATGAGAAATCTAACTCCTGGGTCTCCTGCAGCTTTTCGGAACCGAGATATGTTCGTCTGTACAGAGAGCAGCCCTGGGTCTCTTCGTCTGTTCTGAAATGATATAAAAGTAAAAACGCGCTCAGTGAAGTGTGTTGGGCACAGTTTCTATTTGTTCTAATTAGAATTTATATTTATTGTACAATATAAAAATTAAACATTGATTTTGTGGTATAATTTTTAGTTACATATGGCCAATATATAAATAAAGGATATATACAATAAAGGATATTTGTAAATTAAGGGATGAGATAGCTTAAATGACTCACCAGAACAAGATTCAAGCTAAGTAGCCACAGGTACAGTAATAGAATTGAGAAATGCTTCTTGGACACTGGAGTATACTCCCTAAAAATCAGAACTTCATTAGCAGTAAGTATTTCGGTGAGCCACCAACAAAAGAGTAGCATTTTATCTAAGCAAGGGTAAGTATTAACTAGATAATCTAAACCTTCCACGTTTTAAAAATAATGCCCCCAAATGTTTAGCTCAGTTCTGTTCTATTCAGCTAAAGTGTAACACATCTTTCTGAAAATGCATCCTAGACCCTGGACGTATAGAAATGGTCTCGTCCACCTGTTGTACCGTCATCCTATCTGATCTCAAGTTAGCATAGAGAGTCCGTAAGAGTACGGTGTGTGATTCAGGAGATAATATTCTTGCTGCTATATGTACAAGTATGAATGCAAATTTCTGCTAGAAAGAACCTCCTGGTGCGATTAATCATCCAAATTTCCATTAGAAAGACTTTCTGGTAAATGTAGGACAAGAACAGCAGTGACCGTCCCCTGAGGACTCAGCTGCCATTTCTAATGACGTGTTCTTCCATGCAAGAGGATGCTTCCAACACAACTGACAGAGTTAGCTGTGCTCATTTTTCTGTTTAAAAGTCATGCGAAAACAAGTGACTGTTTTATAACTGCAGAAATTAACCAATCTGAAAAATCAGGTAAAAGAAACATATGGAATGGGAATGATAACAAGATTAGAATAAGATCACATCATTTCTTTCAGATAAATTTGCCATTCAGAAACTACCAAGTCGAGAGAAAATTTAAACCCACTGTTAGGTAGATAACAAGGGACCTCAGAGACTCTCCTAGGGACAAAAGTGGGCACCTTGCCTTGGTGCTGCCTCGAGCAATTGCCCCACATGGGAATAAGGACAAGGGTGGGCACCCCATCTTGGTGTTGCCCCACCCTGATCCTGTCCTGAGCAACTGCCACAGCTGGGGGGAGGAGGACCCCCTGCTAATCTGCAGAAGCATGCGGGGAACTCCAACCTGCAGGCCAGGCAGCCCAGGCACAATAGGATTTGGAAAGTGACCTGGAGTGACCTAAGGCTAATTATCATGTCATGAATTGTCCCTCAAAATAGTTCAGTGCTGATGTCTGAACCACAAGGAGGGCCTAATCCAGACACTGTAAAACAAGACCCCGCACCGTATAGGGGCCCTTTTGTTAACACAGAAGGGTCCGTTCGTTGTCTGTGATGAACATATCTTGCTCTTGCTCTGTAAACCTATCTTGTCCTTCTTCAATAAACTTTGTTTCACGTTTGCCTTGTTTTTGGTGTGTCTGGTCATTCTGCAGCGAGCACACCACGAGTTGACAGCAGAACAGACAACTACAGCCTGACACCACTCACCTGCTGCTTTACTCTAGTGTGTAAATATTTTAGGAAACAGACTCATGATCCAAGTATTGAGACAATAAAAACATTCCCGTCACCGCCCTACCCACCCCTCTTCGTGAAAGGACGCAATTTTCCAAACTTGCCACCCCACTCTTGGCCAGAGATGGAACCCAGAACGTCTGAAACCAGCAGGAGGTTTGACTAACAGAGCTTCTCATCACTCCCCTTCAAGTGTCCCTGACCATAGCTAAGCCAAACAAACACCCCCTGGGGACTGGAGAGAGAGAGACCATAGCAATTCCACCTACGAGAAATTTCTTTTAAAGGAATTGAATTTTTTGTTGTTGTTGTAAAATGTAATTTATCTCAAGAAATTAATGCAAATTTTGCCTTGTAAGTCATCATATAGCCATGTGAGTTTCAGTATGTCTTAGAATGTAAGGTTGTTCAAATTACTTGTCATCGTGCAAACTGTAGCTCTGGAACTGTTGTAACTGGCTCCGTGAACCCCTATATGGTTTTCATAATCTTCTCCATTAACTAACTACTTGACCCTTTGAGTTGTTTCCTAGAAATGACAGACTAGAACGAACTCCTGGCCTGAAGTGATGCTCCCGCCTGGGCCTCCCAGAGTGCTGGGATTACAGGCCAAACCACTACACCCAGCATGAAATGATGGGTTTTCTACACAACAGAGGAGCTGAGATTCTGAAGGCCCAAGGGCAGACTTCCTGATGTCAAGGTCACCCTCCCCCACAACCTGTCCCCAGTGCATGAGCCCCTTGTGAGACACACCAGGCCTGCCCCACAGCATGCAGCCCCTCCTTTAAAAGCCTAAAATATCCCTTAGTCAAGAGAGGGATTTGAGACAGCTTCTCCCATTCTCCCGACAAAACGTCTGTCATAGTAAAGATTCCAAGATCCGTTCTTCCTTGGCAATCCTTGATGTCTCAATAATTGGATTTTTGTGCAATGAGCAACTGGACCTAGACCAAAATCTCGTTGTGGTTCCGACAGCTCTGTTTATCCTGCGGCTTTGCAGATCCCTGGCACGCTTCCTCACACCCCTGAGGATAACTACATGTCAGGGTGAGATTAGAGGTTAATGGATTTTAAAATCTGCCGGCTCGATGCGACAACTTGTAGTGTTTGAAACTCACTTACGGCAGCTTACGAAAGTAGAGGGAAAAAAACAAGCATTTGCCAAAAGTAGTAAAGGGAAAGGAAGTGCTTGAGTAAGCTAAACCAAAGTTTTCCCTCCTGGCATCATCACATCCCTCCCACTCCTGGGCAGACACCACGCCTTGTCTGTGTCCTACATTACACTAAGCACCTAACTTTCTTCTCTCAACTCTGATTGATAAGCTCACTGGAGGCAGCTACTGTGCCTTACAATTTTTTGAATACCCTACCATTAGCAAAACAGATTCTCAATAATATGTGATTAATAGAATTAAGGAATTGGCTATGACAAGGAAGTGTTCGGTTCACTTCGGTACTCAGGGATTGCAGTAGTGACGCAAAAGCCCTCTGAATCAAAGACACTACTCTACCCCCAGGGGGTGCATTGAAGGAAATTGGAAATACTTTACCCCAAAATATGTTTCTTTGACGTATTTTGAGATGACTGCCATGAGTCTCACAGATGAAAGCAGCGCTGCAAAGCTGTCTTTTGTAGGGGGAAATTTACATCCGTAGAAAATGCAGCCAAGCTATCCTTTCTAGAAAAGATTAACTGAGAGGCTGACACCCTTAAAGGTCTGAAAAGAAACATTTACCACCTATTCCTTCTGAGGGCCGCTACCTGTAAGGCTCATTTCCATAACAAGACCACCTTTGCAGCCAGTCAGCCCCTACCTCTTCCCCCCCCAACACCTGTTTCTCTGCTTTCAAGCCCCCATACTTTCAAAACCTCTGTACCTCAGTGAAGAGTTGAAGCTTCATTCTGAGCATTGCATGTATACATGCTGAAATAAATGTGCAGAGCTTTTGTCTTACTAGTCTGCATTATTGTGAGTTGATTTTTCAGCGAACCTTCTGAGGGTGAAGGGGAAGTTTTCCCTTTGCCCCAACAGCATGAATCTTCAAGCTTTCAAAATACACTATACTCTCTTGCAAAAGTCTCTGGGAAAAAGGTGAATTTAGAAAATGAGACAGAAAGAATCCAAAGGCAAACCTCTACACACAAACTACTTTGTTTAAAATAATAAGAAAAAAAAATGGCCAGAACCTGCTGCATACCACTTTGAAGATCAACATTTTACTTGCTAAAGCTAAATATAAATTTTGATCATCTATATTGTGGTTTAATGCCCAAGTTCCTGTCTGCATAAGCAATGCCTTTGTTCAGGCTAACCCTAACCCTAACCCTTCTGCTCCCTTGATGGGGCTGTGAGCACACACTTCCCCTGATATGCCCTGGGGACAAGACACACTCATCTGAACAATGCTTGCTGAAGAAGATTCATAACAACTGAAGTATTATATATTAAATACACAAAGAATCTAGTCCATTTGCCTAAATTCAAAACAAAACAAAAAAATAGTCTACTCTCAGCACAAATATTTCTTGGGCGTACAAGGAGAGAACACGGCAGGCGTCAACGCCTTCATTGAACTTGTGTTTCACATTCGCACCATAAACGAGTTAAGGCAGTGCCACACACTGGAAGTTCAAGCTGAATTTGGCTAACCCATTTTTTTTTTTTACCTGGATACTGATAAGGAAAACCCCCATCTATTACTTGGCGCATCAGCCACCTGAGACCCCCATCCCTCACAGAAGACTCAGCATGACACCAAACCTATTACCTGGCCCATCAACTACCCTATTACCTGGTGCATCAGCATAATACTAACCTATTACCTGGCAGGCATTAGTCGCCTGATATCCCAACCCTTTGACCACCCCAACTTACTAAAAGTGGGAGATATTGGGTAGATGAGGCTAAGAATTTGGTGGCAAGGCCCCTCTGAGCCTGCCGGTGAATAAACTTTGATTCTCCGACACTCTGTGTGCCGCTCTGTTTGTCCTTGGGACCACCCACTGTAACTCTTGCTGTAACAATACTATTAATATTTTTAAAAGCAAGCACAAAATGGAGCCAATATTTAAAATTCAGAAAACTAAGGCAATCTATATTCCCTGCAGTGCTGACTATCAGAAGTTTTGAGGACACCGAAGTGAAGCTCACACCTGTCGAGGACTGTCTGGGCTGAGTGGCAGCTGCCAGCACTTCCGCAGAGCCAGGCTGTGCCGTTTGCCACACTTCCCGCCACGCCCCATAGCCCTCTCAGCAACGTGGAGTCTCAGCGCCCCCTCATCGCTGCCTCAGAACCGTCGCTTTTCTTGGACCAGAGAAATATTTCTCTGTCCCAGTGTGTCTACTAAAGATGGGGAAACAAGAGAACCAGATGTTTCCATTCTTAACGTTTTCTATGTAAATAGCCCACTTTAGTCACCGTTACAGCCTCCACTCCGCTGATTTCATCGCACTGAACAAAAGCGAGATTCCAACATGGAACCACAAAGAAAGTGGATCTGCCAAGCACTAGGGCATTTCCAGCTTCTGCCTAGAATATATAGAGCTGGAGAGAGCATTATTCTCATTTCAGTAACACTTTTTTAAAAAGCCAGATCATCTACATCATTGATTTCCTTGAGTCCACCAGAGACTTAAGGTCACAGGGCAACCACTGAGCCTGACTCTAAAGACAGACAGGGGCCTCCGCAGAGAGACGGCAGGGAGGCACCGGCTCAAATACTAGACAGTACGGGAGCAGGACAGACCCTCCACGAGAGTCGTAGGAGAAATCCAACTAACGTTTTTTAAGGCATTACGACAGCCAAGGGCGAGCCAGCGTAAGAGTAGAGAATCCTTGGGGCCGTGGACTCAGGGACGGCACCGCCACAGGCTCTCTCCTCGGACACCCGCTGCTCACTCATGAGGAAGGCAGGGAGCAGAGTGGGAGGTGACAGGAGGTCCCCTTGGCCACCCAGGCTCAGCAGACAGAAATAGCCACCACTAGGTGGAAAGCGGTGGTGGAACTTTTTGTTCCACTAAGGAACAAAAGTTTTAAATTACTGGGAAAAGGCTGACAAATTTGTCCCTCCAGGGCAGAGGGAAGAAGGGAAAAGAAAAGAATCCTCTGTCACTGAGGAAGGCACAGAAAACCATCTGCATGAGACCATTGGAGGTTTTTTATGGCTCAGAGGCGGCCAGGATCACAGAGAAAGGGCATCTCCCCCCTCCAGAGAAGCTGGGACACTTGGCCTGTTGGACCAGGAAAACAGAGATAAAACCCTGTGCTCCTACCACTGCTGGGTCTGCCTCGATGTCCCCTGGTCCTCGGTTCCCAGTGTCAGGAATGAGTACTGGCACCGAGTCAAGCTGATGACGGAGAGATCACAAAACAAAGCAATCCCACACACGCATTTGTTGCACAGTGAAAGTGCGTCTCAGAGGGACAGACGGGTCATAGTCGGCGAGTGGAGAAGACCCCGAAGTCTTAGCACGCGCTGTCTTTTGTAAGTTCCCTAGTTTGTCCCGCCTCTCTCCTGGGGGGATTGGTTGCCGGTTCCGCCTTTGGGTGATTGACAGGTTGGGGTTACGTGACAGGTTACCTAACAGGTTGGGGTTGTACATCAATTTCCTTTCTCCGCTTGCGTCTTCCCAGAATCCTTCACCAAAAACCTTCCGGTGGGGGTTCAAAACCATAATGCTAATTAGATGGTAATGAGCCCCAGGTCAGTTAAGGTCACTAGGAGCTCTTCACTGCACATC
>CAUYRT010100159.1:0-77862 GCA_963574885.1 Lepilemur ruficaudatus | reverse complement strand
TTTTTTTTTGAGACAGAATCTCACTCTGTTGCCCAGGCTGTAGAGTGCCGTGGCGTCAGCCTAGCTCACAGCAACCTCAAACTCCTGGGCTCAAGCAATCCTTCTGCCTCAGCCTCTCGAGTAGCTGGGACTACAGGCATGCGCCACCATGCCCGGCTAATTTTTTTTTCCTATATATTTTTAGTTGGCCAATTAATTTCTTTCTATTTTTAGTAGAGATGGGGTCTCGCTCTTGCTCAGGCTGGTCTCAAACTCCTGACCTTGAGTGATCCATCCACCTCGGCCTCCCAGAGTGTTAGGATCACAGGCGTTAGCCACCACGCCCAGCTGCTTTTGAAGTATTTTGATTATCACTCTGGTTAAGTCAATGACTATTAATTTCACAATGACATATGTTCCTGTTTTGATCAAATGTTTAAATCTTTTGACATCTTTGGCAGGCTTCCCAAGATTAAGTTCTAGATTAAGTCTTCTCGACCTCCAACTAACCTCAGGACTTCTCAAAGGTTTATATAAGAGAGATACTGAACTAAATCAGGATTGAGATGTTGAATTATACAGAAAACACTGTCAAATGATAAATGATGCTAGATCATCTTTCTGTTACATTTATGGGTGTGAATGTTACCACCCAAGTGGGTCCTATTGCCTGCTGCCCCGAGAAGGAAGTCAATACACTGAGTCAACAGGTGCTGCAGCAGAGAAAGAGTTTAATATTCCAGGGCTACCAAGCAAGGAGATGAGAAAAATTCCCCAAATCTCCCTGAGAATTTTGGTGCCAGGGTTTTTCAAAGATAGTTTGGCAGGCAAAGGGGTACGGAATTGGGTCTGCTGACTGGCTGGGGGTGAACTCATAGGGTTGGAAAGCAGAAATTGAGGGTTGCAGGACCTGTTGAGTTACTTCCTAAGTATAGCCACTGGTCCAGTTGGCATCAGTTGGTCCACCTGAATGTGGAGTTTGGAAAATATCTCAAAGATAACTCTTAGGTTTTACAGTAGTGATGTTATGTACAGAAGCAACTAGGAAAGTCACCAATCTTATGATCACCAGGGATACGTGACTCTTAAGCAATAAAAAACCACAGGAAGGCAAGCTATGAAACAATGAATGGCTGGTTATTTTTTAACTATATCTATACCTTTGCAGAGTTTAGGCCCCTATCACAACTAAAAATATATACAGAAAAAATTAGCCGGGCATGGTGGTGCATGCCTGTAGTCCCAGCTACTCGGGAGGCTGAGGCAGGAGGCTCGCTTGAGCCCAGCAGTTTGAGGTTGCTGTGAGCTAGGCTGACACCATGGCACTCTAGTCTGGGCAACAGAGACAGTCTCAAAAAAAAAAAAATTGTATGAAATTCTTAGAAATCTAATATGCCATCAGTCATAATTCTGGTTGTTATGTTCAATGCCACAGAAATCACCAAATTTCCTGGTCCATTTCTGGTTCTGGTGAACTTTCATTAGATTTTTTTTAACCATGGCTATTCTAAGTTTGTGTCATGCATAGTTATTGTTTTGATTCTTCTCTAAAGGAATATAATCAGACTCACGGAAAAGTAACTCTTGAATATAGATTTCTTACAACTTTTAAGATCAATGGATTAAATAAAAATTTTCCAGAACTCTAGCAAAGAGACTGATAAATTCATGAAATTTGTAACTAAGATCAAGCAGCACAAACATCAATTACATGAGAACGAATAACTGATTTTTTTTATGACTTTTATTTAAAACAACTGTTGGTTCTTAAATGCTTTTTCAGATTTAAGAAAACGTTTTCTCTGAAATTGTCTATAGTTTATAGCAATTTGGTAAGTATACTTTTGTGAACAAAGGTGGAAATAATTACTCTTTCTCTCTATTTGATCCCTCAAAAATTTAGAAACTGTTCATGAATATTCTTAATTTTTTAAATGAAAACTAAACTTATTTTAAAAACAAATTAGTCTTACTCTGATTACCTTTGATAGAAATCAGGATGACTGTAGAGAGAAAAAGTTATGTTACTAAAGAAAAAATATAATAACTGTTATTAGATTGTAGCCCTTTGCACGGTTTTCAATTTCTTGTTATCTACCTGTAGGCTGGACTGGACCTAAATTCTAGGTTCCTCCAATCCAACTTTCTTCTATGAAATTAGAACTGCTCTGTTCCTGAAGCCCTATGAGCTGAAAGTAAGTTAATTTTAAGGGGCAAGTCTTGTACCTGACATATGGGCTACACAGAAAGTTCACCAGGCCGCCCAGTGCCATGACCAGAGACATTCAGACTGCAAATTGGGACATGTTAATGGTTTCTTTCATGTTGTGGGCAGCTTTTCCCAAGATCACAGAAGACGACTCCCCATCATATAGAGACTCTTGTCCCTCTTAATTTTTCCTTGTTATGCCTACCTCTTTCACGTGGCAGGATAATGATGTAATTGAAACTTCACAATCAGTAACCTCTGCTAGTAACTTGATGGAACCTGACCTAAGAGATTCTTTAGTCCACCTGGTGGGTGACTTTAGGTAATAACATCCCTAAAACAACTGTTGCTCACTCTGCTTTAACTCAACCCAGTCATGAGATAGATGATGAAATCACTCTAGATTATCTATTGGTTAGATAAGCATATGCCTATATTATTGCTGATACTATATGCTGTACCTGGATAAATTCCTTAGGGGAAGCTGAGACCTAAATACAGAAAACAAGAAAACAAGCCACATTGTTGCAACAGGTCTCACCTAGTTCCCCGTGGGCGTTTGATTTATTCAGTTGATTGCCTTTAAGCCTGGGTTCATAGCATGAAAACATTATGCAAACTGGGGTCATCATATTACTATTAATTTTATTTTGTATGTTCCTTTTTAAACTTTGTACCTGTTGCTTGTCAAATGTTTGCAGAAGTACATCTCCTAACAGAATAATGCTGGCCCAGCTCTTTGGGATGATAGCTAAGAGACTACAGAAGACACAATTGAACTTAACAATAGACTCCAGGTCAACTTAGCCCGAGAGCCACTCCATCCAAACCTCTCTTAGTGCTCAAATGTAACTATAAAGGGTTTGACACTGACTCCCAGTTGCCAATCATTCCCTACGATGTGGGACCAGACCAACTTAGGACCAATCCATCCTGTCACTAAGGAACATCAAAACCTAAGTACAGGATGATTGATCAGCAGGGCTTTAAAACTGCGGTCCCCAACCCAGTACCAGTCCGTGGCCTGTTAGGAGCTGGGCTGCACAGCAGAAGGGAAGCCACCGCCCAGCCAGTGAAGCTTCATCTGTATTTACAGCCACTCTCCCCTGCTGGCCTCACTGTCTGAGCTCTGCCTCCTGTCAGATCAGTGGTGGCATTAGATTCTCATAGGAGAGCAAACCCTACTGTAAACTGTGTATGTGAGGGATCTAGGTTGTGGCTCCTTATGAGACTCTAGTGCCAGATGATCTCAGGTGGAGCTGAGGCAGTAATACTAGTGCTGGAGAGCAGCTGCAAATACAGATTATCATTAGCAGAGAGGCTTGACTGCACAGAGACCATAATAAATCAACTGTCTCCTGTCACCCCCAGATGGGACCAGTTGCAGGAAAACAAGCTCCGGGCTCCCACTGATTCTGCATTATGGTGAGTTGTATAATTAGTTCGTTATATATTACAAAGTGATAATCATAGCAACAAAGTGCACAATAACTGTCACACCCTTGAATCATCCTGAAACCATCCCCCACCTCACCAGTCTATGGAAAAATTGTCTTCCATGAAACTGGTCCCTAGTGCCAAAAAGGTTGGGGGCCATTGCTTTAAGAGAAACATCTTCATTCAAAGGGGAAGATGTGAAAGTTGCCAGAATCAAAATGGAGTCACTTGTGTTAAAACCCTGACGAATGGGGCAAGGGAAGGCCATGAAGGGAGGGTTCTCACACACTAATAAGAATTATCACAAAAGACTGCAAAAACCACAACCTTGCACCACCACAACCTGAAAAGTACAACCACGGAAAATACTTCTGCAAGGATGTTTGTCTGGCAACCGTCCAACCTTGGACTGATACCACCTTTGTTACTGAACCTGGTAGTCAAAAATAATGGATTCAAAACAATTTATGTAATCCTACTCAATCCCCCGTGCCCCAACCTCTTTGAATACACACACAGTTTGCTATGCCATGCACGTTCCCATTGCAATGCTACTCCTGAATATGTTTTCTTTTAGAAAGGCTCTCTGTTATTTGGATTTGACATGAATATAAGTGGAGACATACAGTGTTTGTCTTTTTGTGACTGGCTTATGTTACTTAGCATTATATCTTCAAGGTCCATCCACGTTGTAGCATATTGTAGAATGTCCTTCCTTTTTAAGGCTGAATATGTATATACGTATATACCACATTTTGCTTACCTGTTCATGCACCAACGACACTGGGTTCCTTCCATGTTTTAGCTATTGTGAATAATGCTGCTACGAACACAGGTGTACACATATCTCTTCAAGACCCTGTTTTCAATTCTTTTAGGTATATACCCAGAAGCAGAATTGGTGGATTACATGGTAATTCTATTTTTAATTTTTTTGAGGAACTTCCATGCTGTTTTTCACAGCAGTGATACCACTTCACATTTCCACCAGCAGTCACAAGTGTTCTCATTTCACCACATCCTCACCAACACTTGTCTTTTTGTTGTTGTTTGATGGCAGCCATCCTAATGAGTGAGGCGGAATCTCATAGTTTTAACTTATATTTCCCTGATGATTAGTGATGTTGAGCATTTTTCACATGCCTATTGCCCATTTATTTGCAAATATTCTTTGAAGAAATGTCTATTTAAGTCCTTTGCTCATTTCTGAATCAAGTTTATTGTTGAATTTTAGTTTTCCATATATTTTAGATATCAGTTCCTTATCAAATATATGATAGGCAGATAATTTTCTCCCATTATGTAGGTTGCCTTTTCACTGTGTGTATTTGATGCACAAAATTTTAAAATTTTCATGAAGTCCAGCTGTCCATTTTTTTTGTTGTTGCCTATGCCTTTGGGGTCATATCTAAGATATCATTGCCAAGTCCAATGTCATAAACCTTTTGCTATGTTTTTTTCTAAAAGTTTTATAGTTTTAGTTCTTACATTTAGGTTTTTGATCCATTTTGAGTTAATTTTTAAATAAAATGTAATGTTAGAGTCCAACTTCATTCTTTTCCATGTGTATATCCAGTTTTTTCAACATCATTTGTTGAATAGAATGTCCTTTCTCCATTGAGTGATCTTGGCACCTGTCAAAATCATTTGACCATATATACGAGGGTTTATCTGTGGGTTCTCTATTCTATCCCATCGCTCTACGTATCTTTGTGCCAGTACCACATTGTTTTGATTACTGTAGCTTTTTAGTAAGTTTTGAAATCAGGATATGAGTCCTCCAGTTTTGTTCTGTTGCAAGATTATTTTGGCTATTTCGAGTCCCTTGAGATTCCCTATGAATTTTAGGATAGGTTTTTCTATTTCTGCAAAAAAAAAAACATCATTGGGATTTTGATAGGAACTGCACTGAATCTGTGGGAAATATTAACATCTTAACAATTATTAAGTCTTCCAACTCATGAACATGGGATGTTTCCATTTATTTACACCTTCTTTAATTTCTTTCAGCAATGTTTTATAGTTTTCATTGTTCACGTTTTTAATCTTCTTGGTTAACCCCTAAGTATTTTATCTTTTTTGATGCTATTATAAGTAGAATTGTTCTTATAATTTCTCTTTCAGGTTGTTTACTGTTCATATGTAGAAATGCAACTGATTTTTGTTTGTATCCTGCTGCTTTGCTGCATTTATTGGTTCTAACAACTTTTTTTTTTGACTCCTTAGGGTTTTCTACATAGAAGATCATGTCATTTGCAAACAGATAATGTCTCAATTTCAATGTCTTTTGTTTTTTTCTTGCCTAATTACTTAGGCTAGAACTTCCAGTTCTAAAAACAAGTGGCAAAAATGGGCATCCTTGACTTACTTCTGTTATAGATTTTCAGCTTCATCCCACTGTGGTGGGAAAAGATACTTTGTATGTTATCTATCTTCATAAATCTATTGAGACTGAAATTTGTGGCCTACTACATGGTCTAGGCTGGATAATGTTCCATGACTTAGCACTATATTTTGAACATAGCAAGCGCTCAACAAACGTCAGACTAGTTAAGTTTCCCAACTTCCGATGACAGGAAAGTTCTAGAGTCCAATCTGTGGCCTGAGTCTTGGACTAGCCACCCCCATCTCTGTGATCTTAGATGAATACCTTAAGCTCTCAGAACCTGTTTCTTCAGCTGAAACATCACGATTCCCACCTGATAGCGCCATTGTGAGAGTTAAGATAATGTCTAGAAAGCACCCTGTGGCTCCCAGTAGGGGTCCCACAAATGTCCTCTTCCTCCACCTATTCTGCTTACCCCAACCTCCAAAGCACCTCTCTGTATATATAACTGACAATGAGAGGCTCCTAGAAATTAGATTTAGATGGACACTGTCCCACCCCATCCCCCAAGGCTTCTATAATGCAAAGGCACCTCCAGCCAAGGGAGATGCTGACTGGGTCTGGGTCTGCTCATGAGTTTTGTTACTGTTGGGGGCTGGATGATCTTCCTCTGTGCACCATGGACTTTTGACACTGTTCCTTCTCGATTCCTCCATCTGTTCAGAAATACCTGCTAATGACATCCAAGCATAACTTCTCTCTTTTTTTGGAAGGAGCTCCTTAACTCCTATAAGGGGTTCAAACACCCCTTGACCCATCCATTCCTTTCCTCCTATGTCATCCATCCAAGTGGTCCCCAATACTCACCTGCAACTGACCAAAGCAAACACAAGCCCCAGGACACCTTGGCATAACTTTATTCACAAAGTCCAGACACCTGGCCTGGCTCAGTACAGAAGCCATTATTCTTGCCAGAGGCAAAAAACCCCCGATGCAGCACATTTGTTAATACTAACCATTTTAATTTAAATTAATAGCATTTCTGGAAGACAAACGCAGTTGGTAGAAAATATAAAAACTTTTACTGTACAAATTTTACATCACATTCAAAAAGAGCAAGTGTGTGCCCTGTGGCCACAGAAGACCCTGGGTCCACACACACTGATGAAATCCTGGCTGACATCGCAGCAGGGCACAGACTTCCCAACTGGCTTCACATTCATCTCTGCCCTCTCCCTGCCCCAAATCAACACAGAATAACAGAGGCTTACAGGGCTTGCCACTCTGTGGCAAGAAGAAATGCCAGGAGATGACAGAGGGTCTTTTGATTTGGTGCTGTGGAGAGATCAACTTTGCTACACGTGCTTACAACGAACCCAGAACTAGCTATGATTCACAACGTCGAGCTGGACAGGAACCCAGGGGCTTCAGCTCTGGTGGTTAAAGGCAGCAGGGCTTTGGAGGGGAGGCTGGGCACCTGGGTGCCGCCAAGGGCCAAAGCTCAGGCTCCACTCTAAGACCCCAGCGGGGACTTCCACAGCCCCCGAGAGCTCTCGCCAAGCCCTCCCACCTTTCTCCGTCCCCTTCACAGTCGCCGTGAGGGCTGAATTCACAGTATCTGTCGTCCTTCGTGTGTTTCCAAGGCAGGAGAGGGCACACAGAAGGGCATGTGCTTCCTAACTGCAATTCACAGTCACTTAAATAAAAATGGGAGAAGGGGACCATCGTCGGGGGTTTCTTAAATGACAGGCAGTGCGGAGGCAGCAGGCCGAGAGTCTGCCCAGGGCCTCGGAGGGAAGAGGGTGTCCCCCCGGTCCTCAGCTCCATCCTTGTGGCCAAGTGCTTCTGGGTTCCTGGCAGGTCACAGGCCCCCATGGGATCGTCAGTTCCTTAAGGGTGGGGGACTGTGACGGCTGCTACCTCTAGGTTGCCAGCACTTGCACAAGATCAGGTACATTGTAGGTGCTCAATGAGAGCTTCTCAAACTATGACACTCATAAGAGAAAGCAAAACCCAGACTTTCGGTGGGCTGCAGTGCCCGCTGTGGCCTCAGGTCAGGGAGGAGCTGAACCTGACTCATTCAGCTGCCGTCCAACCCGGGGGGCTCACCAGCATGTCCACTGGGTCTGCTCTCACCTGGGCAAAGGCCAACGTCACAGCGGAAAGGTGACAGGCTGGAGACACACACACTGCGATCCCTGGGAAGATGCAGCCGTGTGGGAGGCCGAAGGGATGATGGGGTGAGATGAACAGTCCCACCACACACAGAAAAGCCCCAAACAGAGCGGGACCCAAGTGGCTTACAATTCCTCCCTCCTCCCCACACCCTGACCGGAAAGGGCCAGCATGCTAACATCCCAGGGCATGTCTGCACTGCTGTGCCACCCAAGGAGGGGCTGCCCGAGGAGTGCTCAGCCCGAAGAGAGAGAGGCAGAGTGGCCTGTGTCACAGAACGTTTGGACCAGACTCTGGAGCTATGGAAGGCTCTGAAGATCAGGGGATCTGCTAGGTGACCCAACTGAAAGGGAGGGGGGAGCCATAGGCCTCTCCTGCTCCCAATCTGAGCTCAGAGCACAGCCACAGTTCCTGGGCCTGAATCCGATCACATCTCCACCTTTCACCCCTCTTCCTTTCCGGTCCTGGAGCCCAGTGTAACCTAACCTCCACTTAACGGCTTCTTTGCCATTTGGAACTTTTCTCTGTAGGTGACATTTTCTAATGAAGACAGATGTGGTGCTCTCACGTCATAGACTTTCCCAAATCCAGCCCCTCCTTCTGGTTCAAAGGTATGCCTGGCGGTGCTGGGGAAGGCTCTGCGGACGGGGGCTTGCTGGGTGGGTCCAAACGAAAGGCGTGGACGCAGGCCATGCGCCCCCATCTGAGCTCAAAGCACGGACACAGGAGTCAGGAATGGGCTAAGGGGTTTTGACAGGACGGGCGAAGTGGAAGAGGTGGGTAGTCCCAGAAGCTTCTGGCTTGACTGACAATGAGTTTCTAAGTGCCAGGGTCACCCTGCAGCCGGGAAGGGGGGTTAGATACCTGCTGCCGTCCACTTTCCCTCCCTCCCTCATCTTTCTAGTTGCCACCCACCAAACCCTCCTGTCCGCACAATCGCTGGGCTGGCCCTCGGCCCTCGGGTCAAATGTCGGTCAGGGACCAGGATGTGTCTGAAAACCGAGGACCTCAGTCCCATCCCCTTGGTGCCTGCCTGCAGGCTTCAAAAAATAAACATCTGTACAGGCACGTGGATGTTTCCTCACCTTGAAGCAGAAACCCTGGCTGGGAACCGCCGGATGAGCCCAGATGTCATTTGAATTCTGTCTCTACTTTTCCAGCAGCCTGGAGTACAGGTGTGGGAAGGCGAGTCCAAGCTCTCTGGGAGCTCCCAAGCCCAGTAATTCAGCTTGGTCCCTAGTCAGGATTTCCTCTGCAAGATGAGGAAGGGACAGTGTCCCTGCCATAGGACAAGGGGAGAACCCTACAGAGGGAGGTTCCCCACTGATGGGGAAAGCAGAAGCCAGCCCAGACCTTGTGGGCCCCTTGCCCTACCCAAGAACAGTCACAGTCACAATGCTTTTCTTTCTTCTGGCCCAGTGTGGGCCCCTCACTGCCTACAGGGTCCTCCAGAGGCGACGGCCACTCCTGCCATCCTGGCCATCGGTGCCAGTGTGCCTACGCATGGACTGTTTTTATTATTACTGTTGTAAAACATCAAGTTCACTTAGCAGAAACATACATGTAAACATCTGCTGTCGGTCGGGACAGGTTTGGTGGTTGGTGGTGTCGCTTTAAGACATAGCAGGTGCAGCTCCATCTCCGTGCTCCTGTTTGCAGCGCTGGGCCGGCAGAGTGTTTTCTGACGTGGTGGTCGTTTGGGTGTTTTGGAAACACATTTCAAAAAGAAATAAATAGGCAGCAGAAAAACTGCACGGCGGGCTACATCTTTGGATTACTGGACTCCAGGACGCCCAAGCCAAACCTTTCAAACCGGGGTACGACTTTGCTGTTAATGCTGCGAAGAGGAACAAAAACAAGGGTCACAGCTCTGCTGGTCCTGATCAGAATTAGGGTCACACTAGCTACGAAATGGGCTAGTTCCAGAAGCTCAGCAGAGGCCCCCGCCCACATACCAAGAAGTGAAAATGATCGTCTGGCAACAGCCTTGGCAAAGGTGCCCCTGGCCAGCAACAGTAACTCGTCTCTGAGTCCCGAGCTCCCAGCACTCGGTGTGGGCTTGTCCGAATCGTTTTCTCATTTGCAGGCCAGGAAAGCTCTTGCCCCACGTGGAACTGGGAGAGAATTAAAACCTGACTCCCAGGACCAGGAGTGACAGCCCATGCTCCTTTTAGAAATCGACTCAAGTGCTGGGGTGCACTGGGGACACCCGGGAAGTGGGGTGAAATGCAGATTCCCAGAGCCCGAGTCCAGAGATCCGGATCCAGCAGGTGGTGCTGGGGAGGGTGGGTGGGAATCTGCATTTAGTAAACAGTGCAGTGGCTCTGTCGCAGGTGGCCTGTCAGCCACAATCTTGATGAAAGCTGGCCTGTGGAACACTGGGCACGTGTAAAGGGAGTCACTTTGCCAGGGTGGGGCATGGGGGCAGCAGCTTTGTTTTCATCAGTGAACTTGTCTGGAGACAGGCATCCTGCTGCTTTAGGACAGCTTTCCTGAGTGTGCCGCTGAGGACACAACCCTTCCAAGCTGATGTCGTCATGGCAACTGCACTTTCCATGTCTCCTGCCCCCACTCTACGGAGGGGACCGAGAGGAACTTAGAAGAGGGTCTGTGAGCAGGGTGCTGGCCTCTGGGCAGCTCTGAAACCACTCCACTCCTTCTTGGGCAAGATCCCCATGGGTCAGAAGCCAAGCAGAACCCCTCCCCGTGGGCCACACACACACTCGGCGGGAGGCTGGTGTGCGCAGGCTGGTGGGACAGATCTCACGGACGTGTTAGCAGTGAGACGGGGTCACCAAACGAAAACAAGACCAGCCCTCAGATGAAGAACAAGACAGAAATACAAGTCACGTCCAGGAAGGTGGTTAGAAGCTGCTCAGACCGCCTTGGAGGGAGCTCAGTTAGTGGGATCCTCTGAGGACAGTCACTCGGGCACACGCAGGTCACGCAGAGAGGGGAGAGGGTTGGTTGTAAAAACAGACAAAGCAAAGGAAGTCTTGGGTGAGAAGCCTGGAGCAGCAGAGCTTGCATCCCCCGGTTAGTGCCCGTATCTCAGTTTGCGTTTTAGCAGAAGTCATGGTGCTGAGCTGCCGATTAGGAGGGAAGAAGACCCTGGTGGGCGCAAAGCGGCCAGGCCTACAACCTACAGGGGGAGAGAAGGGAGAGCCGCGTCAGAGCCAGAGCCCAGGGGTGCGCCTGGGGGAGCTGGAGGCCTGGCCAGAGCGGCTGGGCAGGGGACCTGCTGTCCCTGCAGAGAGACGGGACATTCCCCACCTCCATTCCCCAGGCTTTGCAGCACAGTGAGCTTGGAAGAGAGCCCGGGCACATAGAAGCTTCTCCGAGCTCCCGCACGGCCCCATCACAGGACGCTTATAGAGAGGTCGGCTAACAGGCCCACGGCCCCTCAGCCCTCAACTATCAGAATTTACTTCCAGGAGTATTTTTGTTCATTGGATTCTCTTCTTTTGGGCTCTGGCCAGCAGCGACCCTGGGGACTCAAATCAATGATCTGAGTTCTCTCCCACCCAGGGATACACACTATCCATCTACTCTTGGTGTGGACAGAGTGCCTGCATGTGCTGTGGGCCTTCTCTCGCCCGTGGAGGGAGACACCAGCCTGTGTGGCCCTTGTTGGTGGCCGTGTGAGCTGCAAGAACGCCATTTGGTTTAAGGGAATAAATCACACAAAGATGGGGCAGTTGGGATGCAGACACACAGGAAGCGGGTTATGCAAGGGGACAACCACAAACAGGCCAAGAATGAGGGAAGTGACAGGAGACACACTATTCCTCCAGAACCGGACAGGAGTTCTTAAAGTCAGGGTGGCCGTAGCGTCCTTTCCCGTAGTACCGGCTCCTCCAGCGACTGGAAGTGCCCCGTGACCATTGCACCAGGTGTGGGAAAAGAGCAGTCCAGCCCCAGCAGGTGGTTGTGTCGGCCCGCGTCGGACAGGCGAAGGAATCAGCATGGTGGGAAAGGGGGACATGACAGGACAGGACAGCACATCCGCCACCCCCACCCCCGAAATAAAATAAGGAACGAGACAATGGGAAAGAAAAGAGAAAGTAAACATCGTGAGCAGGAAGCTTCAACACAGACTAGTTCAGGTATGCTGGCATGCTTTCCCTTCCCCCATTCGTGACTCAGTTTCCCACCCCTGAAATGGGAAGGTGGGGCCATCTGGTTTTAGGGGTTACAGAATCATCCCCTGAATGCAGAGCCCACCCTGTGCAGCCTTCTCTTTCACGGAGTAGAAACCCAGGGCCCAGGTCTTTAACAGAGTTGCCTGAGGTCTGACAGGGCCAGCCCAGCCACCTCACATCACCTTCCTTGAACTGCTCTCTGGAGGGACAGTTCCAGCTCAAAACCTGGCTCTGACGACCCTCCTTCTTCTGCACGCCCTTCCTCAAGCCCCTCGCGTGGGGGGATAGGCCACTCTGTGCTTTCCCACAGCATTCAGCATGCTGTCATCACTTGCTTATGGATTCACGTACCCATTAAATATTTACTGATGGACTATTAGGTCCCTGGGACTGTGCTAGGAGCTGGGAATACAAAGGTGACAAGACGGAGTCCTGCCGCATGGAGGTGTCACTACAGCATCTGTCTGTCTTTATTCCCAACCAGACTGTGACCTCCTTGCTGGTGGAGACATAGTCTTGGCCATGTGTGTGTCCCCAGACGTGTAGCAGGTACGCAGCAATGGCTGAGCAAAACTCACACCTCTAAATATGGGGTAACTTGGACTCTGACCTGTCCTAAGAGCAAAATAACTGAATCCAGTATTGCATTAGAAGATGCAGTATTCCCTAACCCCAAATTGGCATTCCTCCCAACCATCCTTGCAACTGGCCCAAATCTGCAGAGCATGATGTGCTTCCTCAGCGATTTCTCTGACTCGCATCCTCTGTTTGAGAGCCACACACTGGGCCTCTCCATGGGGCTGGCAAGGTGTGTGAAAACCATATCTGGCCACAAGCTAAGAAAGGTTTCGACCATTTTAAATATATTTGGGGGGGGAAAAAAAAAGACACATAACAGACTGTATCACCTGCAAGCCTAAGCTATTTCCTTCCTGACCCTTTCTAGGAGAAGGAACGCTGCCCACCACCACACACCTGGGCACCAGGTGCGACAGCTGGGTATGCAGCTCCTCAGGGTCGGGACACGTGTGTAGGGACTGGGGGCCTCTGGGCCTACCTGGGCAGGGGGTGGCAGACAGGCTCCTGCCCCCATCCCCATCAAAAACAGCGCCACTTCATCTGTTTTATACACTGGGGCTCTGAGGGTAATTTCTCTTTTAGAAAGTGTCCTTCACCCTAAAAAAGTTTAAAACTATTCAGCTCATCCAGGAGCCCAGCCTGTGGGTCAGGTGTGGCCCGCCACCTGTTTCTGTACTATCCGCAGACTAAGAATAGTTTTCACCTTTCTAAATGGTTGGGGAGGAAAAAAATCAAAAGAAGACTATTTTACAACATGGAAAAGTTCCATGGAACTCTGATTTCCAGAATTGAGTGCTACTGGAATGCAGCCAGCTCCCTGGTGCAAGTGTCGTCTGTGGCTGCTCCTGTGCTAGGAACGCAGGGCCGAGTCTTTACAACAGAGACAGCGCCTGTCCCAGGAGTGAGGACTCGAACTGCCTACTTGGTCTGCAAAAAATATTCACCACCTGGCCACCCTGCATCTTGCCCAACCCCGGCTTTCTAAAGCTGCAGAAAGTGAGGCCCAGCACAAGGAAGAACTTCCTTGGGTTCTCACAAAGCATTCAAGGCAGGTAGAGGTCTCTTTTGAGTGTTCTGGCAGAGGCAGCCAGAGGAACAAAAGAAAAAAGGGAAGAGACAGAATGCAAGAGAGAGGAGAGTGGCCCCCGCTGCCCAGAGGAGCAGCACCAAGGGGTGCAAAGGGCTGAGCGATGAAACAGAGGAGGGAGAGGGCTTCTAGCATCAAAGTGCCACGTAAACCCACGCAATGTGTGGTCCCATAACAGGTGGCTGGCTTCTTGTGCTAAAGAGCTCTGTGTTTGAGTCACTGCCACTGTAGGCAATACAGACTCTGCTTATGTTGGTGACACTCAGCACCACGTCACTCTGACTTCCAACTGGCCCATTGCCCCTTCCTAGGCAGAACCTCCTAGTCCTGGCCTGGCATCAGTGGTGGACTGATAACAGTGATACGTAGTTTTTCACAGATGGGAACTGGAGGTGCTTGCTTGTCAAAGGGAGTCTCCGAAATAAACTTGGTAAATGGAAATTCTTGGCATCACTAGGCAAAGGGATGAGTCACCCCTGGCCAATCAGCTTTGTGCATTCCCCAAAGTCTTAGGCAGATAGAGCAGAAGGTGCCTCTATGACCCAAGATGAGGCCACAAGGGCCTGGTAGGCAGGTTCTGGCTCACTGAAGGGTACTTACTCAGCCGACTTCCAGAAGTGCCCGGGGTGGGAGAGCCGTCGGTTCAGCTTGGGCAGCTTCTCCAGCATGTCCATCAGCAGGCTGAAGCTGGGTCTCTCCTGCAGGTCAAAAGCCCAGCAGGCAGACAGGATCTCCTGCAAATGAGCTGCCATTAGCGGTGTGTAGGATGGTTGGGAGGAAAAGATACCAGGAGGCGGCACAGCAGGGTGCTCCACAAAGGGCCTCTGCAATGCTCTCGAGCACCCCCTGGCTGGCGGCCCTCTGAACACCCTGCCAACATGCAGAGCGGAGAAATAACCGTTTCAGAAGAGCTCTCATGCTTCTAGCTCAAAACGAAGTGCATGAGTTTGCCTCCATTCCTTCCTTCTTAGATCAGCCCCTACCTGAAAATAAGAGTAACCACATTGACAGACTGGTAGTGGGACAGAAGTCAGAAATGGGGTTGTTGGTTTTAGATGATGCAAAGTGGAAGACACAACGTCCACAAGTAAATGTAAAAAACAAGATGCTCAGAAGACGCGTGGGGCTGCTGCAGAGGTGGGAGCCTCAGTGTCACCAGAATGGAGGCCAGGAGGGACAAGGAAAACTAAATACAGGGGCAGCAGCTGAGAGTCGGCAGGACAGCTGTCCCGATCGCCCCCCGCCCTTCGCACTGTGGCATTTTGCTGCCTGCTCTCAGGATCTGCACGTGCACACAGCGCAGCCCTCAGCCTTCTGATCCAGGGGACCCGCCTGTGAGGAGACGGGCCTGCATGCACCACAGAACACATGGGCAGAATGCACACACCACCTAGACTCAGCAACTCAGGCTTTTTTTCTTAAATACAGCGTGACCCCATGGGGCTGCCTGCCATATCAAGAAAATCACAGACCAAAGACATACAGATCAAAATACCATCTCTGGAGGATACAGGTGTGTGTGTGTGTGAGTGAGTGAGAAGAAGCTATTCTATCCATAAAACAAGACCAGAGTACAATAAAGAAGAAACCAACAAATAAGGAAGTGCTTGAAATTGAAAATATAATATCTGAATCAACATTAGAAGTACTAGAAAATAAAATTGAGGAAATCCCTCAGATTGTGTACCCAATTTTAGATAGGGATGGAAAATATGAAAGGAGGTAAAAGACACGGAGGCTAAGAAGAACCAGATTCTGTTGAACATGAATTTCCACAAAAGAAAACAAACCACTCAGCATAAAATTATCATAGACATAATAAAAGCAAATTTCCCAGAAACTTCCAAAGGAAACAGGAGTCTTCAGCTGAAAAGGCCCAATAAAGGGACTTCACTAAAGACAAACAAACAAGAAACCCTAAACTCAGACATATGAAATTTCTCTACAGCAAAGATAAAGAGAAAATCCTAGATGCTTCCAGAAGGAATAAGCATCTACAAAAGGTTGTGAATCAGACCAGCACCGGATTTTCAACAATGCACTGAACACTTAGCAGACAGCAGAGCAAAATCTTTGTGTTCTGAGGGAAAATTATCATGAACTTAAAAATTCTACTGCTATGTGGACAAAATAAGAAATTCTTTGGGTATGCAAAGATTATGTCCCATTCATCCACTGGGAGACAGTTTCTTTAGGTTTTTCTCTCATTTTGCTGGACTGCAAATAAAGAGAGGGGCAGACATGAGATACAAGGAGCACTGCAACTGCCCCAGGAATGAACGAACAGAAAACGGAAGGCACCAGCCGCGCAGCGACCTAAAATCTCACAGATTTGAATGAAAAGAAATCGGTGGGCTCTGAAAAGAATGGAACAGGTTCCATTCCATAAGCAGAACAAAGAAGGCACTAAAAGACCTCAGGAATATGATCAAGGTGTTCGTTTCTTCTCTCAACAAGAAAAAAAGGCAGTTAAAACTAACACTGCACAAGAAAGCCATGGTCCAACTCTGATGCCAACAAAATCGCAGGCCTTTGAGTAATGGATGAAGTGGAAGAGACGGACCCACAAAGAAGAAAACGTCACCCCAGGGACCCGCCTGACCGGCGTTCAAAGCTCTTACAGTCTAAGGTAACCGCGCACACGCTGCCATCTTCTCGCTTAGCCTCGATCTGCAGACACAGCGTGGAAGATTTACTCAGGCAACGTCACATCGACCTTAGCGACACGTGAGTGAGGGCAAAGCTGACCGAAGTTCGCTGCGGAAGGGACAGAGTGACAGGGAGTGAAGAGCTGACAGAGCAAGACTCCGGTGCCTTTGAGGCTGAGCAGGGCGAGGGACTGCTGGTTCTCAATAAGACCCGTTCTGGCCGTTTGATGTCTCCCTGCGGGTGCGCATCCCCAGACAAAAACTCACTGGCTGCCTCGGCATGTGACGCAGAGCTGGCGGTGTGCTAGACAGAGGGACAGAGAAAGGTGCCCCCAGAGGGCACTCCCTGCATTCGACTGTGATTTAAAATCGTTTTTTTATTGCCACTGACTCCCCATCCAACAAGACAAAAAAGACAAGACCCGACAGGAGAGACAGCCCTCCTGGGCCGGAGCAGGCTGCTGGAACATTCTCTCTGTGTCCCCACTTCCCTACTCCCTGACCCAAACCTGTTCTTAAAAGGCTTCAAAGCACCCATACCCCAAACTGAAAGAAATCCTTCCAATTAGTTCAGAACCCTGGCTGTGCTCTAGAATTATCCAAGAGCTTCATTTAAAAGTAAAAAGTTATGACGTTAGCCCCATCCCAGACCAATCGAATGGGTATTTCTGTGGGGAAGGCCCTGGCATTTTTATAAAACTCTCAGACGATTCTGGCCTGCAGCCGGTGCTGAGCCCGGACCCGGCCCTCTCTGATCAGCTCTGCTCCGCTCCAGGCCTCCACCTCCCTGGAGATAGCACTTAACACTCTGCTCCAAGGGGCCACGTGTGCGGAAAGGGAACGCAGATGGCTGCCAGGGAGGCAACGTGCTAGCAGTATTTTTTCTTTCAGTGATAGCAGACATGTATACACATTCTTGTTTATGCAGACGTAGCCTTACTTTTATTGTAAAGGTGAAAACTGGAAATCTCCTAAACGTCCAGGGACAGGAGTAGTTACCTGTGGTGCAGCCACAGCACAGAGGGGTACACAGGCTTAACAGCAAAGACTTGTCAACGACTTGACATAATGAGCATAATAAAACGCTATGTGGAAAAAGTCACAATTGAAAAAATCGGTTGTATGTCATGATCTTGATTTTGTGAAAGATACGGATTTTTAAAATTTTTTTTTAAAGACTGGAAGGCAGTGACTACTTTAGCTGCCATCTAAGCTGCCCCAGGGCCCGGCCAAGGGAACTGCAGCGACAGCCAGGAGCCCCAAACTCGTATCTTGAGCCCACCACACTCTCGTAAGGTGCCCCAGGACTTGCCACGGTGAAGGTGGCATTCAACCAGCTCCGGCCCAGAAGGACGTGCCCGAGAGCAAGGTGCTCATCACCCACGCCCCCTGCCCAACATCCCAGATGAAATGGTGTCCACTGGCCAAAGAAGAGCCTGCTATTAGTGCTGCAGACTAGCATTCTGGTGTCATTCTCGGGGGAGCACACTTCCACAGATATTCTGCACTTCAACAAGATGACACGTACTACAGTGGAATAAAGCAGAACCAAACATAGTGTCATCCCTTTTCAAGGAGGCCTCTAAAGATGCTCTAGCTGCTGCTACCCACCAACTGAGGAAAACATTGAGACCTACTAAGATCTTGGAGGAAGAGGAGGCTGCATTCATCACCGTGCCTGTCCAGAGTTCACAGACAGCGATGCCGCCAACACCGTTCACGACTTTAACAAGCAGCTCACAGTCCATTGAGATCTTAACCTGCACAAGCGCCAGGTGGTCCCTCTGAACACTTCCTGTGATGCTGGTCAGACACCTACTGGAGTTACCTATTAACATAGAGCTGTTCTGCCTGAATCCTACATGACTCATGAACACTTGGTTATCACCAATCGCACTGAAAACGTCAAGCCCTGGGGTTTCTTTATATATCACTGCGCCACGACAAGGAAACTTACAAATGCAGAGAAGCCATTCAGAAACGAGAAGCCAGCAACTATAACCAAAATTCAGCATTTTGAAAACGAGTCTGCCATGGAAACTTCGGTCTGCTCTTGAACGGTCAATAAAAACATTATGGAGTAAGATCTGATACCACGATATGACCCTACTATTTGTGTTTTGAGCAGTGATTACTTTTTATTATCTTCCTTCATGTAAATAATATACAGGCATCTACTCTCTTTTCATCTCATAAATAAATGAAAACCATTGTCTCTTTTTAAAAAATGACTGGAAGGAAATGAGAGAAGTGACCAGTGGGGTGAGAATGGATGGTTTTATTTTCTCCGCTATGGTCCCTGTTCTCGCCCCGTCTTCAGTGGCGTGCACTGTGCTCATGGCTAATTATGACACCTCCAGGCCGCAGAGCCCCTCACTCGTCCCGCTTGCCAGGTGGGTCAGTGAAGGGCAGTGGTGTCATGCACCCAGCCCCACCCTCGGCCCTGCTTCCCTCTCCCAGAGCAGGTGGCGACTCACGCTGACTTCCTTCCCCAGGCTGACGGACGCCAGGACGCGCTTCATTCCTTCCCCGCTGCCAATCTGCCAGATCAAGGCCTCTGCAGCTTGGTTCTTAAAGGGCCAGTCTCTTGCTTGTAGCTCATACCAGATAGTCCTGCGGAGACCCATCCACAGCATGAGCTCCTGAGGGCTCTGCCCAGCTCATGTCCGGGAGATCTGGGACCAGAAAACCGGCTTCCCAAAGCCAGGAGCCAAGCCAGAGGACCAGGGTCCTACTCTGGCCTGGCTCCTCACTCGCCAGGCTTCAGGGATGCTATGATGGCATCTGGAGGCTTCTCCCTGGAGGATCTGGGCCCTGCTGCCGTGGTGGTAGAGGTCTGAGGCAGCACAGGCTTGAGCAGAGAGTCGGTGGTCATTCCGACCCAAGCATGAATCCAGTCCAGCCACTTTCTAGCTGCAAGATCCCGGTACAACTGCCTAACCTCAGAGGGGCTGATGCCTCTGGAGTAACAAAAATGCCAAGCCCAGTGCCTGGCACACATCGGTGCTTAGGAAGTGATACAGTTACAGGTGAGGGAGGAAGAGAGCGCCCAGGCCACCCCCGTGTGAAGGACACCCAGAGAGAGCACAGGGTGGCCGGGGTGCGGAGCCTCCCTCAGCCTCTCCAGGTCCCCTTGCCTTTCCCGACTTATTAGGACAGGACTTTCTCTGCCAGACCTGCACTATCCCACATGGGGGCCACTCGCCACAGGGGGCTACTGAGCAACTGAGATGGGGACAGCTGAACTGAGGTGGCTGGAGGTGGGAAACGCACACCGAATTTTGAAGACTTAGTAAGAAAAAAGAATATAAAATATCTCCTTAATTTTTTATGTTGATTACGTGCTTAAATAATATTTTAGCTATACTGCAAATATATTGTTGAAACTAATTTCACCTGTTTCTCTTTTATATGGCTACTAGAAAACTGTAAATTCTGTATCTGACTCACATTTTATTTCTACTGGTCGGCACCCAGCTCTTCGCGGGGTACCAGAGCCTGGCGGGCAGGACACCCAGTTCCCTGCCCTAATGGCCCCTCTCTTTTGGCCACACTTGGCCTCGGCACATGAGGGGCCTGCTCACCCAAAAGCGTAGACGTCGGCGGCTTTCGAGAACGGCAGCTGATCCTCGTCCTTCCCGGGGGTCATCTCGCGCACAATCTCCGGGGCCAGGTAGCACAGCCAGTCGTGTGACAGCTTCAGCTGGTTCTCCCGCCTGGAGGCCAAGAAGCCAGGGCAAGGACATGGGCCTTTCAGGAGGCAGCAAAGAGGCCTGCGTGGCACACATGTGCCCCAGGGCCAGCAGCGCATGCACAGCTCAGAGAAAGGACCCAGACCCAGCACGTTGATCCTGTACTTGCAAAGGCACCGGTGTTCTTGGAGAATGTTACAAAAGAGTCATAACCAGGTTTTTCTAGGAAAGTAGGCCTAGGATAGCACTGACAGGGAGCCGCACTTGAAGGCGTGGAATCTCAAGGCTAGGAGGGGGTACACTGTCAACCAGAAAGCCACACCCACCTGTGGCCTGCAAACCTGCCTGGAGCGGGCTCTGCAGCCTGGGGGACATTCTACCTTCCACGGTTCCCCCGGATGCTTGGGAAGGAGCCTTTCTCCCTATACCAACCACTTCAAGATTTCGGGAAATAAAACTTGACCCTCTTTCTCATCACGGGGATGTGAATCCTGGTTCCTTGCCCAAGTCCATCAACAGCCAGGGCAAATGTGAGTATTGGGACCCAGCCTCCACAGGGGTCAGCCTGAGAATCTAAATGTGACCCAAACCTGATTCTGGACCAGAACCACAAGGGCAGGACCAAAGCAACCCCAGCCACTGACAGCCAGAGTGCCCAGACCCAAGCCCACCCATCACCGCCCAGCGCCCCCATCCCACCAGACACCAACGCCGACTCACCGTCCTTCTCGGACCACGCCCGAGATCCCAAACAGCCCAAAGTCCGTGATGACCACTTTGCCATTGTCATAGAAGACATTCTTAGATTTGAGATCTTTGTGCACAATACCCTTGGCGTGAAGATAGCCCATGCCCTGCAAGACAGTGAGTCTCACATCAGCGAGGAGTTCAGGTAACTGAGCTTACGCCCTGGGCCAGGCTACCCAAAGCCCCTCATTTGATCTTCACAGTTCTATGCAGTATATCATCCCCATTTGACAGATGAAGAAACCAAGGCTCAGAGAGGGAAAGTCACTTGCCCCAAGCCACAGAGCAGTTTAGTAACAGAACTGAGATCTGACCCCAGGCCCGTCCACCTAGAACTTCGATAAGGTGTACGGTGTAGACAGGCTGAGGGAGGGGCAGATATAAAAAGCAGTGACACCACCTAAGTCACTAAGGGCCCGAGTGAGCTGGGGTCTCTATCAGGATTTGCACAGCTGTTCTCTGCCCTCAGGCAGGGCAAGGGCTCTCCCAGAAGACAGAAAGGCATTCCCAGAGGGGTCCCCAAGTTTGGGCAGTCCCAGTAACCACAGTGTGGCAGAAGAAGCCCTGGACTAAGACAGAAATCTGGGGTTTGTGCTCCATCTCAGCTCAGATTCTAATCCAGTGTGGCCTTGGACATATCACTCAACGTCTGAGCCTCAGTTTCCCCACCTGTCAAGTGAAAAGGACAGCAGTGGGTGATTTCTAACCAACACTCTATTTGGACCAAACACCAACAGGCCAGGTGCATGGAACATGGGTGACCTGACACAGGCATGGTCTCATCCAAGGTCAAAGCTGTCTTCAAACACCAAGCCCAGGCCTCCCCTGTGCCCGGATGCCCTTGGGACCAGGAACAAAATGCCCACTGGAATGGCCGTCCCCACCAGCTCAGGAAGAAGCAAACGTAAATCCACCTCCTAATCCCCACACTGCGGAATGCTTCACGCATCACAGAGATACCTCCCGGCTACGAAGGCATCTTGGGGTGAGGGGTGGAAAGGCGACGTCTAGGGAAAACCAGCTATGTTTAAGAAATAGAGTGAGCTGTGAGGCAGAACCAGACAGAACTCAGCCCCAGCCAGAAGGCATCAGAGAAGAACTGAAACAAAGCAGATTCTCCTCTGGAAGAAAAGGGAGGGCGCAGGGTCTGCTGAGAGCTGCCATCCTGCGACAGGGACAGGGAGCTCAGAAAGGGCAACTTGCTCCTTCCCAAAACTCCAGCCTGAATGCAAGATGATCCTTTTTAAAATATCTGCCCATTTCTCCAAACTAAACCAAGGCACATGCCTTCCCCAGTAGCCAGAGCCAAAGACTCCAGGAGGCCAAGTCACCATACGTCTCTGGGTCTTATTTGTAAGGTAAATGTCGCAGCCTAAAAAGGCTCATTTAAAGAGACCAGATGTAAAGTGCTGGGTCTGGAGCAGAAATTCTCCTCCCTTCCCAGAATTTCAGGGTTTCCGCAGCAGCCCCAGAGCTGCTGATCCTCTAACCAAAGGGCAGGCCACCCTGTTCATTTTGACTCCAAAAGCATCAGAGGGAAGGACATGAAGGGAGTGGCTCAGAAGTTCCCAGCAGAAAGGAGAAAAGGATGGTTTTTCAGCAGGACAGAAACCAACGGGCCAGCGGAGAGGCGGCTTCCAGCTCTGCGGCTCCAAAACCTCTGAGTAACTTTTGTCCTCTGCCCTGGTATCTTCCAGAAGCCTCCTGCTTCCTAACTCGGCCGGTCAGCAGCCAGACAGAGTCCCCGCTCGCTGAGGCAAGGAGGGGGAAGAGCGCGAGGGAGGGCGGAGGAGCTGTAGGACAGCGGGGGGCAGAGCTGGAGGACTTGGGGGACGAAGTCGGTACAGCACTGTGCAGCGCCCACCGCTCTGAAATCACACAGGCTACATATAAGTGAAGGTGAAAAGGTGACATTTTGGTTTTGGTCTTCCATAGTTTAATTCATCAATTTAGCCACATGAAAATGTCATGCGGAAATCTTCGTTTATCTAAAAACATCATCGCGATTTTTATTTTTTCCTTTCTAAAGACACACACACAATAGACAGAATGAGGAAGGGAGGGAGGGAGGGAGAGAGAAGACACATGGGAGGAAAGAAAGGAGAGAAGAAAAAAGGGGGGAAGCTTGGCGGGAGCTGGTGAATGGAAGCTTTTCAAGTCAATTAATAAGAAAAGAAAAAAGAAAAAGGAACCCCTATCCACCAGCATTCTAGTTTTCACTTGGGCCTGTCTGCCACTAAATAAAGCAACAAATGAACTTTCCTTTCACTTTTATTTAATTACTTTAAAACATGATGAAAGAAAGGAAAAAAGCTGCACAGTTGAGCCTGAGGGCCTGTCCTCATGAACCTTGGATTTGGCTTGGGTTTTTGTCGCATGGGAAAAACCTTTCAGGCAGATAGAGGAGGTCCTTGCGTGCCCTGGGAGGAAAACTGCACCCCTCTGCCCCTCCCACCCTCAGTCCTAGCAGGCCCTCGCTGAGTGCCAGGGCCTGTGCCAAACTCTCTCTGTGGATGACTGCATTTATCCTCGTGCCAATCCAACGAGGGAAGTTACAGCGGTACCCCCATTTTAAGGGGGAGAAAGCTGAAGCTCAGAGAGGCTACACAACCTGCCCAAGGTCACAGAGCTGGTGGACCAGGATTCAAACTGCCTTTAAAGCATGCTGAGTTCCTTCCCAACCAATTCCATTCCATCAAGGCTAATGGGGTGAACAGCTCCCGGCTCCAAGTGGACGAGACAGGGACAGAGGGAAGTGGGGAGGGGTCCCACCCTTGAGGAGCCCGAGCTAGAGGGAGGGACAAAGCGGCCCCTGACGTGGCCACAGCGCGGGGCAACGACCGAGGGCTCTGGCACCAGCGGAAACCCACCCTCCTGCAGCCGGACACTCCCTTACCTTGATAATCTCCTGAGCGATCTGTCGCGTCTTGTTGATGTCCAGAGACGTCTTGGGGTCCCTCACAAATGAGTGCAACGTCCGCCCCTTGCAGAAGCTGTCAAGAGTGGCGGGGTCAGAGGTCTGGGGCCAGTGCATGCACCCCCATCCCTCGTGGAGAGAACCGCGACTGCCCACCCCCAAGGACTCTCTGTGCCCCTCTAGACTGCGAGTCAAAGAATCCTCTCTCTTGACCAAGCCTGACGCCCACTCCCGCTGGGGTGTCGCCTGCCATGTGCACAAACACCCACAATGACATACACACACCCGGTTCCCTGAGGCCAGTGCCTGCACTGCAACAGGAGACTCAGCTCCTCAGAGCTGCCAGCAATTCCGAGCAGTTGGCCTTGGTGGGTTCAAGGCAGGATCGCCACCACTAAAATCCCAACGGGGAAGAACTTGGCCTTTCAGGGCTGAACCCAGACTCCATCTATGCCCTGGAGCCCACTGTCAAGACTCTCGTTGTTGTTACTATTTTCATCACAGGGCTTCTACTATGACACAGGAGTGTGCAAGGAGGGGTGAGACGGACATCAGGGGTATCAGAGCGATTACTGGGACAGGCAATTGTGTTCTGGGGTCCCTGCCTGCATCGACTCCTAAAACCCAGCGAGAAAGGACTCGGATGTGTGGTTCATTCCCCTGCTCCAGGGACAGGCTGCCTTATACCATCTTAGGAAGCGACTATTTTTAAGGAAAAGATTCTTGGAGCCTCAGAGACTCAGAGAACCAGGCAAAGGGTATGGAATATTGGTGACGGCTTCCTTATCTGGATTCCATTTCTCCTCTGCATATTCTAAAACACATTAAGATTTTTTAAAATTAATGAATATTTTGTTTTTATTGTCTTTAATAGACTCAAATCTCTCATGGAACTGGGTGGATGAGTTAGAGAGAGATGGGAAGGTGGACGGACGGGCAGGTGACACTGGGGGTGGCTGAGCTGTGCAACCACAAGGCTCCCTAAGGCATCGCGGTGCTGTGTTTTGGGCTGGAACTGTGTCCCCTTGGTGTGGTGATCCTGGTGTGTCACACTGCTCAGGAGTTCTGGTGGGTAGTTACTTACGTCTCGGATACATATGGAAAATGGAAATTAATTTTTACTTGGTTGATACAGTTTGAGCACAAAAAAGTTGTTTCTTTTTTTTTAAAGCACAGAGTTCAGCTATAGGAACATCATCAGAATATTAATCTGAGTTCTTCTGGCTGATGGGATTAATGTGATTTTTAGCTTCTTCTTGAAACTTCTATGTATATTCCAACATTTCTCTAATGACCTCATATTGCTTTTCCTGATTTTAAAAGCAAACAACAATTTCTTAAGTTCCCTGGGCAAAAATGTTTTAGTTCCACACCCTCCGGTGCTCTGCGGAAATGGACACTCCTGTATGTGGATGGAGAAAGTAAACTGGTGAACGCTTTCTGGAGCAGAGACGGACAGTAGAAACCCAAGTGTTCCATATGCATACTCTGACCTAGCCCTGCAAATATACTCGCTGAAGCTCGTCGAGACATACAAATGAGGATGCTCACTGTGACAAAGTGTCCAGCACAAGAAGGCTGCTTAAAATAAATTATGAGATGACCAGAGAGAGAACCACAGGCCCACGTGTGTGACTCTTCCCAGTTCTGCCCACTCTCAGTGACATGCTGTTGTTATCTTGAAACTGACCATGGGATTGACAGATGCTACAAATTACGGCTTCCCTCCTCACCGCCCCAAAGCTGGTTGTTAAACGTTACCAGCACACCACTGGGTTCAACTGTGATGGGAATACCTGCAGGTGTTGAGAAGAACAAAGTGGACCTCAGATCTACCATCAGGTAGAGAGAGCAACGTGTAAACCAGCATAATCTCTCCTGTGTATTTTTACGAAGGAATATTTAAATAGTTTAAAAACAAGTGAGCACATGCAAACTTCTTCATATCGATGGAAGGAATGTTAAGGAACTGTTTACAGTCCCCAGCTTTGGGAAGAAGCGCCCAGCTGGTGGGGAGGGAAGGGATTGGATTTTGCTTTGTATCTTTTATTTGACTTTTCTTTAACTCTAGAAAGGTATCATCTTCTTTATTTTTCAATGTCAGTGGGGTTATGTGAGTGGGGAAGTTACACCTATTCTTGATTCTCCTCTCTATATGAAAACTTCCGCTCCCTCCAGGACACGCACCCGGAGGAGAGGGCTCCCGGGGAAGGAGGCTGGGTTACCTGGTGATGATGGCCAGGTGGGGAGGGTTCATGCAGGCGCCCATGAAGAGCACCACGTTCTCGTGCCGCGTCTGCCGGTAGTTCATCACCTCCTTCTTGAACAGCTTCAGGTGGTCCTGGTTGTGGCCGTCCATCTCCAGCAGGCGGATGGCCACCTCGCCGTGCCAGCGGCCGCGGTGCACCCGGCCCCAGCGGCCCTGCTCGATGGGCTCGCCCAGCTCCACCTGCTCAAAGGGGATGTCCCACTCCTGCAGGTACACGCTGGTCTGGCTGGCCTTGCGAGAGATGGGGCCCCGCCAGGGCCGGCGGGAGCTCGGCAGGTCGTCCACCTCGTCCTCGTCATCTTCTGCCTCCGACTTGCCGGCCTCCGGCTCCTCAGCCTGAAAGGAAGGCAGGAGAGAACAGGGAAGGGCAGCAGATCTGGGCTTAGCCAACTTCTCTTCCCTCCTGTGGAGCCCCAACATAGTACAGGGGTTCAGAGCACACACAGAAGTAAGGGAGAGATGCATGGGGTCGGAGACCTGGGTTCTAGCTGCAGTTCTGCTCAGCTTGCTGGGGACAGTGGGCAGATCATTTATGAGCACAACTGGACCTCCATGTCCTCATCCACAACGTGTGGCAGTCGGCCCAGGGCATTCCTGAGGTCCCTCATCCTGCTAATACTCCGAGATCTGCCTATAAGCAATATCTGATTACTCAGGGAAGAGCATTAACATCCCTGGCAAGGAAGAATTTAACTACATTCATCTTTCTGGTACTTTTTCATTTAAACACAGAGTTTCTGACTCTCCCCGGGGCAGGAGTAAATCAGTCTGTGAACATTTTCTAAGCCACCCTGCACTGCAGGGATCCAGGCTCACTCGACACTTTTGTCCAAAGATCAAGAAAGTAGTTCTTGACCCTGGCTACAATCAGAATCACCAGGGGGATCCTGACAACACACAGATGCCCGACCTCATCCCAGACTGACCGCACAGTCTCCCAGGACCCAGGCATCCCGGCTGGGAGTGAGGACCACAAGAAGTAGGAACTTTAGTTGGCCTCAAAAACAGAAGGAAAAGGAAATGCGTTTTGTTGCAGCCTCATGGTTCTTCCCTGCTGTGGCAGGGACAGACCTGGCCGGGGCCCAGCACCCACTCACGGCCCAGAACCCTACGAGCTCTGAGACAGGGGGAGGAGAGGACAGAGCAGGGTCTGTCTATGGACTCGTGTGTCAGACCCTCACTCACCTCCACTTCGTGAACTTCTAACACGTCTGCTTTGGGCTGGTCGTCGAGCCTAAGAGTAAAACAGGGCTTGTCAAGGAGACCCCGAGGGCCAGGTGGGCTACTCTGCTCCCAGCAGGTGGGGGACTCAAGTGAGGGCTGAGACAAAAGGCCACCAGGCTGGATCCTTACTCTGACCCAAGCCTGGCTGGGAAAGCCAAAATGTGGATGCTGAGGAAACAGGCAGATGGTGAGGACCAGGCCCACCTCCGCCATGGCCTCGGCCAAGATAATGCGGTGGGGGGGGGGTAGAATCAGGGATGGGGGCAGGAGCCACCAAGGCCCCTTTCAGATTTGACACTGCAGTACAGGGGTTCAGGGTATACGCACAGGACTTGGAACCCGAAAGCCTTGCATTTAAAAAATGGCTCTATCACTTCCTAGCTGTGTGACCTTATGTAATTACTTAACCTCTCTGGGCCAGCTGTCCACTAAGGATGACACCTACTTTAATACCCACCTCACCAGGCTGTCTAGGGACTAAGCGAGGGAACGTGAGTCAAGTGCTCAGCACGGCCTGACACAGAAAGGACTCAACAAATTGAACGATTTCTAGTGGTTTTCTCCAACTCTGCGTGCCCTTGGCCCCCCACTGCCAGTCATAAGACTGCTCCGGCTTCACACGCAGCCCATGCAATGCTGGCCGCGCTGACAGGAGGCAAATAAAACCCTCCAGCCGGTTCACGAGCGCAGAGGGTGAATCAGCCCGGTTCTCCGTCCGCTGGTCCAGGCACATGGCAACGCCCAGCGCAGGACGGTCAGAGGGTTAAAGGTGGGGGTGGTGGTCAGGAATGTGGGTCCAGCTGCAACAAGTCCCATGGGAGAGAGGGGGTGTGGCACAGGGACACCTACCGGGTGCTGTCGGCCGCATCAGGGAGCGGGGCTGCCTGCGGGAAGGCCGAGATGTCTGCAGGAAACAGAAAGCAAACACAAACTGAGACCACCCTTCCAGTCCCCACAAAGACACCGTGCTTGAAACCCAGCATGCCCGGCAGTCGGCCCTCCCCGAGCAGCTGCCACGTGTGCTCCAGACACTTCCTGGAGGACCAACTGCGCTCCTCCCGGAAGCTCACCTGGCCTCAGCCTCCACAGCGCTTGCTCTCGCCCCCACAGCTCTGGCCCAGGAAGGGGCTCTGGGTGGGAGAGGCCAAATTGACCCACACTAGCAAGTGGCACAAGGAAACCGGGCTATCACTGGACAGGCGGCCAAAGCGCCTTCTCCATGGGAGGGTCCTTCTGTTTGGAGGTGAGGGCTGAGGGAAACCAACCACCCTTGTAAGTCATGAGCCTCCTTCACTTAGGCCAGTGGAGACCAAGGGCAGGGCTGGCAGGTGGCTCGTTAGGGACACCTGGTACAGCTGCTGGGCGTTTCCAGAGCAGAGCAGCCCACCCCCCAACCCGGCTTCCAGATGTGGTCCCTGGGTGTGGGGGTGTGGTCACTGGCGGAGCAGCTCTCACGGGAGAGGGAGACATTCCCAGTCCACACATCAGGGGGCCCAAGAATGGGCAGCCGGGCTGACCCCTGAGCTAGGGACTGTCCCAGGTTTAGCACTGAAGGTCCCCTGTCCAGGGACACCAGAACAGAGGGTACCCCAGCATGGAACCAAAGTGCTACTTTGGGGAGAGACTGGGGGCTTCAGGAGTGGCGTGGGCCCTTCACTCCCCCCATTTTCTGCAAAAAGAGACTGTAAATGGCAGTGGCCCTCCCTCCCAGCAGCCTGTCTCCTGCCTTTGTGGACACAGACTCTCCCCGCTCAGCCATCAGGCCTCCAGGCTACTCCCAAAGGTCACCTTAATCAGAGGTGTTAGCCTCTCTGGGATTCACAGACGGGGAGAACCTGATGGAGGCCCACACTTCTTACCAGGGAAATGCGCATATGTGCCCCACACCCTGCGTGCCATTTCTGGGGGACCTGGGACATCAGAAGCCTCTGCTAAGACCTCCCCCAGACACCGCTACACTGTGTCCACAGACTGCCAGTGGCGGCCTGGTGCTTTGCTCATCCATGCTGCTCGTGTGTTCAAGATAAACATGTGCCCAGGGCGTGGGAGATTGGAGAGAGCTGGGGGTCTGGGGAGAAAAGCACCCCAGGTAGGAAGACAAAATTTCTCCAAAGCCTCACACTTTTGCTTAAAAGTTAAGAGCGTGTTGTGCATTCTTCCCCAAAACGTGTCTTTGTTTTAATAGAAATAGATTTCCTTTCCTTCCCCTTGATATATCTTCAGGGCAAAATGGACCCGGAAGAAGAGCCATGTTTTCCCAATGTTTTGGGGTGCTCCACTGAATGCGTCCTAGAGCTTGTAACCAGGGAGGCACTCGGAGAGGAACCGCAGCCACCGGGTGTGAAAGCACAAGGGTAGCTCAGCTACTCCTAGGAAGCCCCCGTGGGGCAACCCTGGCCCCTGACCACCGGCAGCCTGCGCAGGCCTGAGCAACGCCACACACATGGTCCTGTAAGGACCCACGAGTGCTCCCAGTCAATCTCCTAATGCAGCTGGGCTGGGGGAACAGAAAATCCTGGAATAATCAAAATACTGTGACTTCAAGACAGTCCTGTTTAATCCAAGAAAAAACCAAGCAGCTACAGTCTTTGTTTAAACACCACCATGCTTGACACCTTCATCTAGAGAAAAAAGCACTGATCTTATAAACTCCTTGGGGGAAGAAATACGGTCAAAGGCAAAGGCTGGCACATAGTAGGTGTGCAAAAGAATTTTTCTGAAAGGGAATCAATGGACTGGACTGTATTACTGAATTGTAATTTTTTTCCTTTAAACTTTCTTCAACAGGAGGCACTTCCAGTGATGGCCGGCAGATGGCACTGTGCTGTAAAGCTCAGAAGGGTGAAGCCTATGGGACAAATGAAGCCTGCAGACCTTCCCAAATTGGTTTCCACTTCTGTAAAACAAGGTAGTAGTTTACTGTTATTGGGTAGGGGAGGATATGGTGACAGATGCTAATAAGGCACCAGCAAAAATTCCTCTTCTCCATTCTGCAAAACCAGGTTCTAGTCCTGCTTCTGCCACCTCCTGGCTATGTGACCTTGAAAAAGTTGCCTGCGGTCTCTGTGCAGAAGGCTGGACAGGATGGATTCCAGGGTCCCTCCCAGCAAGGACTGCTCATGTAAGGAACCCACCTCCAGGACACTTGCCCTATCCCCTTTCGATCCTCAATGGGCAGCCAGCTCTCAAAACAGGTGGAGGGAGCTTCAAATACCTTCAAAGGTGCCCAGGGAGAGGGCACCCAGGTAGACTGGACAGAAGGGGTTGTAGCAAGGGGCAGTAGTGGAACCATGCAAAGGACTCACCTGGAAAGATAAACTGCTGTCTGTGATGAATGAAGGAGGCAGCTTTAAACAGAAGAGGAGGTGAGTCACACACACAGAACAGCAAACTCAGCAAGGGAGGAGGGAAGGCAGGCGTCAGCTTGGGAGATACCGACTTGTTATTGGGCTGGGACGGCCCTGCCCCAGGTGGGCCTGGCAGGGGCAGGCTGAGCCATGCAGGAAGGACGAAAAGAGCTGGGAGGAAATGGGCCCCGGCAGGAGCCTCCAGGAGTAAAGGGGCTTGGGCGGGAGGCCTGGTGGTTCTAAGACACGGTCTCGGTGGCCACCCTGCTGCAGAGGCCAGGCCAGTGCTGTGCTCTGTGACGTGCACTTGAGCCCAGGAGGGCAAAATACAATGTGGGAGAAAACAGTGATTATGATGAAGTTTAACAGTGTTGTGTGCAGAAGACTGGCCCCCACCTTCACCCCCAGAGTGTCACCCCCAACACAAAATTTTTTTTCCTCTCTTAAGGGGAACTGAAAGGAACATCCTGGGCTTCTGGAATCTGACACAGCATGTTCTAACCTCAATTCTACCACTTACTAGGCCCTGGGACCTTGGCAAGTTAGTTAACCTCTCGAGTTGTCTCACTGTAAAACACAGCTACACATATAGTCGGATGCCACATAATGATATTTCAGTCAACGATGGGCCACACGTATGATGGTGGTCCCCTAAGATTATAACGGACCAAAAAATTCCTATCACCTAGTGACACTGTAACTGTTGTCATGTAGTATTACCTATGTGCTTGCGGTGATGCTGGTATAAACGATCCCACTACACTGCCAGTCACATAAAAGTACAGCACATACAATTATGTGCAGAACATAATACCCAATGATAATAAATGACTATGTTACTGGTTTGTGTATTTACTATACTTTTTATCACTAGCGTGTTCTCCTTCTATTTATAATAAAAATAAAAGCTGCTATAAAACAGCTTGACGCAGGTCCTTCAGGAGGTGTTCCAGAAAAAAGCCTTGTTATCACAGGAGATGACAGCTCCATGCTGGTTACTGCCCCTGAAGGCCTTCCAGTGGGACAAGATGTGGAGGTGGAAGACAGTGATATTGATGGTCCTGACCCTGTATAGGTCTATGCTAATATGTGTGTTTGTGTCAAAGATTAAAAAAAAAAATTAAAAATTTTAAAAATAAAAAAGCTTATAGAAAAAGGATGTAAAGAAAAAATATTTTTGTATAGCTATAAAATGTTTTTAAGCTAAGTGTTACTACAAAAGACTCAAAGTTAAAAAAAATTAAAAGTTTATAAAGTCAAAAAGTTACAGTAAGCTAAGGTTAATTTATTATTGAAGAAAGAAACTTTCTAAAAATAAATTTAGTGCTCCCTAAGTGTGCAGTGTTTGCAAAGTCTGCAGTAGTGCACAGTCATGCCCTAGGCCTGCACACTCACTCCCCACTGACTCACTCACCCGGAGCAAGTTCCAGGCCTGCAGGCTGCGTGGTAGGCTCCCTGTATAGGTATACCATTTTTAATCTTTTATACAGTATTTTTACTGTACCTCTTCTATGTTTAGATACACAAATGGCATGGTGTCACAATTGCCTACACTACTCAGGACAGTCACATGCTGTGCAGGTTTGTAGCTTGCAGCAACAGGCTGTACCATGCAGCCTAGGTGTGCAGTAGGCTCTGCCATCTCTATGTCCCTGTGAGTACACATGACGTCCCACACAACAAAAATGCCTCACAGTGCAATTCTCAGAAGGTATCCCCCTCGGGAAGTGCTGCGTGACCGTAACCTTTTCCCAGGTTTACCCCTGAAGATCAAGTGCAATGCTCCTGCACAGCTCAGAGCCATGGACGACAGGCGGAGTTCCTGCCCCAGATCAGCCGCCGGGCAGCCCAGCCCTGAGGGCTTGGCCCAGTTGGTGCTGCCACGGCCAGAGAGATACGATCTTGGAGGGGAGGGAGGAGGCCTCTGTGTAGGGGACAATGAGGGCCCAGTCCAGGGACATCAGGGAAAGCAGAGAAGGTCTGGCTGATATTGCAAAAAGGAGCCTTTCTGTGGCTGTTGTTTTTCAAACAGGCCCTTCCTTTTAGAAAAACCCAAAGTAGCAGGTTTAACAAAAGCAGTTTCAGAGCATAAATAAGGACAGGGCAGAATGGGACAGCAGGTTAATCAAATGCGTCATCGCTCATCTGCGGGGAGGGGAGGGCTGTGCTCAGGACAGGCGTTAATGTCAGAGGATACCCAGCCATGTGCATATTGAGGTGAAGGGACAGGCCCAAGAGAATAGATTCCTACAAAACCTTGTCGCACCATCTACAAAAGCAGTCCCCAGAACCCTGGTGAGATGGGCTCCAAGGCCCGGCCTCCTGCTGGCTCTGTGTGGCCCCAGCTGTGCTCCCTTGGCACAGGAAGAGTTGCACCTTTGTCCTCCAGGGACTGGAGCCCCAGGGGCCAGTGACAGGGGCCTAACCTGGACTCCATGGACTGGAGACAGCCTGTGGCAGCCCGGAGCTGAGTGTTACTGACGTCCTCCTTCCTCCAGGACTGCAAACTACAGTAGGCCGAGGGCTGAGTCCGACCTCGAGGAGCTGCTGGGGAGGCCATGGTGGCAGCTGAGCCCCAAAAGGAGCAAGTGAACTTGGCCCTGCTCCTCGGAGAGGCAGCCCCCCACCCCGGGCCTGGTCGGGAGTAGGGTGGGAGGGGCTGGGGTCCTGACCTCTCCCCACAGAGCCCTGGGCAGCAGGGGCTGCGGGTGGAACTGGAGTCAGCTCTGGCTCAGGCCTCTCACTTTGCTCTTCTGTGGGACTCAGTGTCCTCATCCGCACCATGAGGACGACCTAACCCCAACTTCACACGGGCTCCTTGCTTTATGGAAAATGAACAAAGGGTCTCCTTGAAGTAGCTTACCCAGATCACAGAGCAGACAGGCAGCAGGCCCCATGTCTCCTCTGCTAGGCCTCCTGACTCACTGTGCTGCCTGCCACGCCTCCTGGGAGCTCAGACACCCACCCTGAGTGAGCGAGTCATGCTCAGGAGGAGCCACCTGCGCACGGGAGGGCAGCGAGGGGGTTATGTTACATCATAGGGTCTCAGGGTTGGTCCTCACTGTACTACTTCTGAGAGAGACAACTCAGGGCAAGCCACTCTCACCCTCTGAACCTCAGTGTTCCTGTCTGCAAAATGGGCACAACAACAGCATCAACCTCAGAGCTATTGTGCTTGAGGTGCTCAGAAAGTGCTCCATAAACATCAGCTCTTAGTGGCAGTGGTGTTTGACCTTGAACCTGCCAGGGTCTGCTGAGAAGGGCGATCTGATCACAGAGAATCCAAAAAAGCTGAGATGTGGTACCTGGGAAGTTGAACCTGTTGTCCCGCTGGCCAGGCGAGGGGTTGGGCGGTGTGGTAGCACTAGATGGGTTGGACGATGTTGGGAAGGGCGCTGGTGAGGAAGGCGTGGAGGAGGTGGTGGAGGATGGGTTGCTGCTGGAGTCCAGGTGGTTCATGGCTGGAGGATGCTCCTGTAGGACCAGAGATGCTGGAATGGGCAGGGCTGTCACCACCTGACCCAGGCTGCCTGCCCCGTGTCAGCACCCTCCCTTGCCCACTGAAAAGGAAGAGGTCAGCCTAGGGGATCTTCAGGGTCTTGCCCTCCAGCTGACATTTTATGGGTTTAGTATTTGAGGAAGGGGGACACATAGAGACCCTCACCTCAATGCCCATCCTCTAGAGGACTCCCACTCATCTTTTTTTCAGCCCAAGCATACTTCCTCCCATAAGCCTTCCCTGAACCCTAGCTGAGACCATGTTCCTCCTCTTTAGCCTCCCATAGCTCCCAGCAGTTTTTCAACAGGGCACTTTTTCCTGATGAACGTCATTCCCACCACACTGCATGTGCTGTGAGGCCAGTGTGCCCATCACACACCCAGCACCTGCCTCTGAGCAAGGCAAATGGTAGGCTTTTATGATGAAGTGAATTCAGCCTATAACACAGTTTATGTAACGTCCGCTCTCACCAGGCGTCCTGCTAGAAGTAAGGAGACTATGACGAGTGAGATGCGAATGGTCCTGTCTTTGCAGACCTTGTTGTCTCAAAGGCACTGGGAACTCTAGGAGCCCACATTAAACTGCAAAGCCAGTGTGGGCTGGTGATCTGCCATCGTGGAGGGGTGAAAAACTCCAGAGCTGGAGTGAACTTTCCAGAAGATAACCACAAGAGTTGGTTTGTTGGAACAGGCCTGGTTCGCTCCTGCTGTCCCAGCTTAAATGTTAATGTCATCCCCTTCCCACCCAAACGCAAGCACAGTCCCCTACTAATAGATCACGCCAGCCGGTGCCTGCCAGAGGATGCACGCATGTTTGGTGGCCCATGAGGAGACTTTAGGAGGCCCTTGGACACACCATGGGGGACTCTAAGCTGTGGAGGAAGAGTGTTCTTTTCTCCCTTGTCCTGCACGAAGGCCTCCGTCCCTGCTGCCGTGTGTTGAAGGCCTCACAACACCGGCCAGGCTCTTTAACAAAGAGTGAGGGCGTCAAGCTCCGAGCCATAAGCAAGCATGATTATCTAGATGGGATTTAGTAACTTTTGGTTTTAACTGTATTGATTTTAATGATTACCTTCTATCTATGGAGATGGTGGATTTTCCAATTATAATGATGATTACATAAAAATGAATCCTTATATGTAAATATTAACGCAAGTGGTACACGGTTAAGACAGAAACCATGGAGACGGTTTGCAACTTGATGCAGTTTGGACAGCACTGATTCTAGTATCAGCTCTCCCCACACCACGCACCATCATGGTCCCACGTCAGAGCTTAGGAGAGCAGGGCCCGGGGAGGCGAAGGTCACAGGGGATGGGCCTGGCTGGATCTAGGCTCCAGCCTCCCTTCTGGCCAGAGCTCCCCAGGCCACAGCACAGAGGAGACCCCTGAGAATAGCAGCAGCATCTCCCAGCCAAGAGCAAGCGCCTGGGGGAGGAAGCGGAGCGCCCTGGGGAAGGGGGTGCTGCACTGGAGCTGAGGAGGCCCAAGCTCAGCAGAAACAGCAGTGGGCGTGGAGGCAGAATAACTGCACTTCTCACCCAGCTTCTGTCACCTCTGAGCTGGGTGACTCTGGGCAACTTCCTTCACCTCTCTGAGCTCCCACCCATGAAAACATCCACACCTATGCCAGAGGGTTGCTGTATTAGCAGCTTAACAAAGGTGAGTGTGTGGTACACAGCAGGTGACTGATAAATGCTTGCGCTACTCTTTGGCAGACGTGCTAGCTAGGAGCACCCAGTGGTTTGGGCCAGGCTAATGGACCACCAGAGAGAGGGCTATGGGGGGTCCATGTTAGGCAGGACCCCAGATGTGATGGGTGTTCCCCAGACCCAAACATCAGGTCCTCAGGGAGTGGAAGAGGAAATTCTCGGTCAAAAGCACTGGGGCCAACTTGGGTTAAATGCCAAGTTCCGCAGGTATCTCTTCTGCGGGCCCTGAGGGCTCTGGGTTGCACAGTGAACGCCAGGGACAGCTGATACGATGTCGAGCTAAGAAGGGGACTGGGCCCACAGAGCCCTTGCTCTGCTCGCTCACACCCAAGGCTCCGTCGGCTCAGGGGCCGAGCAGGTGCGTGCAGGAGGCAGGACTGAGAGAGTCCTGAGCCCAGAGGAGGGCCGAGGAGCGGCGCCGAGCTGGGTGGAGGTGCAAGAGTGAACGTGCCAGGGCACGAAGGGACAGAGGTGAGTGTGGGCGTGCAGGACCCTGTGAGGCCGCAGGTGTGTGCAGCAGGGCTGGGGAGGAGACGGCAGGGATGGTGACAATCTTGGTAATGACGGGGCGGGGTGCACTGGCGTCCCCGCTGGGGAATTACTCCTGTCTGTGACAGGCTGGAAGACAAATACTAGTTGATAGGATGGTACCTCACCCTACACGTGAGTTCATGAACTTTCTCTCATTGCCCTTACAACACCCTGGGAATGAGGCATTATTATCGAGGCTCAGAGAGGTCAAACAGTTCACTTAAAGTCACAGAAGCAAGAAAGGGGACTAGTCGGAGTCAAACCCAGAGCTGTGATCCGCTGTGGTCTGAATACCTATGTCCCCCAAAGTTGAAATCTTAACCCCCAAGGTGATGGTATCAGGAGGTGGGGACTTTGGGAGGTGACCAGGTCATGAGGGTGGAGCCCTCATGAACAGGAGTGGTGCCTTTTTAAAAGAGGCCTGGGGGAGCTTGTTGGACCCCTCCACTGTGTAAGGACACAGGAAGAGGCGCCATCTATGAGGACGTGGGCCCTCCCCAGACGCCAGATCTGTCAGTGCCTTGATCTTGGACTTCCCAGCCTCTAGAACCTCCAGAACCCAGGCTATGGCATTTGGTTATAGCAGCCCAGATGGGTTAAGATAGGATCCTAACTTCTCTCCACTCGGTCCCACCATTCCTGCTGGGAAGCCACCACCAGAGAGAAAACACAAGACAGGCAGAGGCAGGAGAGAAGAGAGGAGCAGGCACGTAGAGAGGTCCTGTCTGGAGCAGCTGGCCTTGTCTGACAGTAAGAAGTGGCCCTGGACACTCCCTGAGCAGCCCCTGCGTTAACGGGCCACATCGCCCACCATCTCTCTTCTCTCTGCTCACACCTCCACTGAGGCTGGCCTGGGCCACTGAAGGCCAGTCACAGCCAAGCGGCAGTGGTCACATGCTCCTCATTGGGGAGGCACACGCTATACCCTGGTCTGGGGCTGAGACACGACACACTTAAAAATGCACAGCCGCAGCCTGCAGCCTGGGAGGAAGCTGCCTGCTGCGTGGTCACCAGGATGGAGACCCCTGTCAGAAGCCATTGGCTCTGGCGCCCCACAGACCCCAAGCACGCCTGCGCATAGGGGCCCAAGACAGATCTGCAGACCGTTCTGGGGGACAAAGGCCTTCCAGAGTCTGTCTAGTGCAGAGGACGCCTGTCTGCATCAGCAGAGGAGCCCGACCCAGACTATGTAAAGAGACGCACTTTTGGGTGCGTCCCTGTAAGGGCGGCAGAGCCTTGCTCAGCACAGGCCATGGCAATCACTTTAATGAACAACTGAAGGCATACGTGCCACTGTGACTAAGGGCCCAGGCTTTGGGGTTGGGCAACTGCCGAGGATACTGCTCTGGGTTTGCTTCTCGCTCTTGGCGGAGCCTGGGCTCAGTGTCTCACGGTAAAATAGATCAGTCTGTGCCCTTTGGCACTACTGTGAGGGGTCAAATGAAATAGCAACGGAGAAAGCTCCTGGCACAGAATTTGGAAGGGAGTGGGCATCATAGCTACATCACAACAATTTGGATAGAAGCATGAAGTCTCCTAGATGGCAAAGATATGCTCCCTGGGGCCACCCTCCTGGCTTGTGGTGCCATGTCATACTTCCCCACCGAGCCTCCCTGTCAGGGGTGCTTTACAGAACGGAATTCTGGGGGTGGCGGTGGCGGTTCTCCCGGCACTGCCCGGCATACCTTCTTCGTCAGCGCTTTGGGGAGGGTTCCGAAATGGGGCTCGGCCGCTCTGTCCACCGGGTTGTTGATGTCCGACGGGACTGATTCCGTCCTCCGAAGCCTGGTTACTGTTTGAAAAGGGAAGAACCTGTCAGCAGGGAACAGATCAAGCCAAAGAAAGACTCACCCCAGATCCAAGAAGCAGAGGAGAGGAAGCGCAGAGAACTCACGTGGAAGGAAGGATATTCTGCAGGCGGGGGCTTCTTTTGTGCACTTGTTGTGACACTTCAACCTGGTGAAGGAGGGCACGGTCAGCATGCAGGGGGCCACGCCAGGGCTCCCGGGAAATCACCTGGGCAGGTGGCATGCGGCACCCACCCGTCACAGCCTCAACTTCCACAAACTTCTAAGCAAGCGTTAGCTCAGAAGCGTGGGATACTCTGACATCCAGAGTGATAGCAGCCACAACCTGTTGCGCACTGATCGAGTTCTGTTGTCATCTACCCAGTCCTCACAGCCCCGCAGGTTTTATCATGCCCATTTAACTTGTCACGGGTCACATATCTATTTTCCTTTTCTAAGAAAAACAGACCTTCTACCTACATTCAGAAAGCTCCAGACAAAGCTGAACTCATAAAAAAAGAGTCAGAGGCAAAGGTTGGCATCCTGAAGGCTCCCAGGGGTCTGAAGGGCAGCCCCTCCTGCCACATTCAAGCACTGGGCCGTGTGGTCTGAGGGTCAGGAGGAGACAGAGCCGGGTTCTCGTTTTGAACTATCCACTGCTCTGAACTTCAGTTTTCTCGCTGATACAACAGGCTGACAGTTGGCGCCCCGCCCACCTCACATGCACGGCAGGCCAGCGTGGGCCCGGAGGGCATCCTGTGCTCTCCCCGAGAAAGGCAGAGTTGAATGGGAGCTGGAGGTCCCTAATGTAAAGCCAAGTGGCCTGGAACCACAGGAGAGTTAGACTGGAGAGAAAACTCCAGCATCTCCCTGGAGGTCAGCAGAGTTGTCAGGAAAACAAGATCTTTCGGAGCGATATGCGCAGGCCCCAGCACCTACAGTCTGCCCGGAGCCCAAATGCATGAACATTTCTGCCACGTGTGCCAAATTCTAGCTCAGACTCCCAGAGCAGTCTCAATGGAATCATCTTCTCAGGTGCATAAATAAAACATGAGGCCCAGAAAGGGCAAGCATTTTGCCCCAGGTCACACAGTAATGCAGGGGCAAAGTGGGCCCAGAACCAAGACTCCAGGGCCACAGTTTGTAAGGTGAGGGCAGCCAGACGGCAGAGGATAGACTCTGCTCAGCCCACACTGTTCCCTGTTCTTGCCCTTCTTTCTCCTCAGAAACCACAATGGTATGAGAAAATTAAGTTCAATTTGTATAGAGAAAATTAAGTTCAATTTGTATAGAATCCACATTCTCTCACTCTCCCTTTCTGTAAGCCAGTGCTCTTTTTTTTTTTTTTTTTTTTGAGACAGAGTCTCACTCTGTTGCCCTGGCTAGAGTGCCGTGGCGTCAGCCTGGCTCACAGCAACCTCAAACTCCTGGGCTCAAGTGATCCTTCTTCCTCAGCCTCCCAAGTAGCTGGGACTACAGGCATGCGCCATCATGCCCGGCTAATTTTTTTCTATATATATTTAATTGGCCAATTAATTTATTTCTATTATTAGTAGAGACGGGGTCTCGCTCTTGCTCAGGCTGGTTTTGAACTCCTGACCTTGAGTGATCCACCAGCCTCGGCCTCCCAGAGTGCTAGGATTACAGGCGTGAGCCACTGCGCCCGGCCCAGTGCTCTGTTTTTACCATGGTCTGTCCCCATGTCCCAGCTAAAATGTAAGAGTAAACTTCAGAACTCCTTACAGTTCCCACAATAGTCCTCACATTCCTCCCTGCCTTTGTACAAGATGTTCTCTTGGCCTGGAATTCTCTTTCCTCCTTGGTCTACCTTACAAACTTCTATTCATCCTTCAAAATCCATCTCAAATATTCCCTTCTTCCAGGAGTGCCTTGCTTAATCTCCCTGGAGAGGCCTGATCACTCCCCAGTGTGCTGAATGGGATTATGAATAGTAGTGGGTTTAGTAGAACTCCCCTGAACTCTGACTTACTAAACCACAAGTGTTTGCTCCCCCACCCCACCTTCTGCCCATCACCTGCAATGCTTGCACTTCACTCCGAACATCATGCTTTTCTGGCACACGTGGCAGACTTGCGACAGCCAGGACTTCGTGGAGAACCTGCAGGGGGTGGACACACACACATGCTCACCCAGGGCCCACTGCTTCCCCCCAGGCATGTAGATTTCCCAGCCATCACTATCAATATCCTAAAGTTCATGTGGTCACTGATACCAAATCTGGCAACAGCAATCAAAGTTACAAGTGTGCATACCCTTTGAACCAGCAATTCCAGTCTCAGGAATGTGTCCAACAGATACTCTAACAGGTGTCAAAAGACGTATGGACAAGGTCCATCTGCAGCAGGTTTGCAGCCATAAAAGACTGGAAATAACCTACACGTTCATCAGTAGGGCACTGACTAAAGCACGGTTTACCCGTACAATGGAACACTTCACAGACAGCAAACAAGGACACTCTTTTTGTGCAAGCGTGGAATAATCTCCAAATCACACTGTCAAGTAAAGAAAGGTACAGTATGACACGATCCCATTTATATACAGGAAAAACTAATCTACGATGACAAGAGTGAATACTAACCACTTGATGGTAGCACTATCAACTAGGAAGACCCAAAGGTAACTTTCTGGGGTGCCAGAATGTTCTAAATCTTCCGGATGTGTGTATATATATAAAAATTCATTTGTGCATTTTGCTCTATATAGATGTCTCAATTTTTTAAAAAGCTAAGTATAGAACAGTGTGTGTATAATATATGTAGTATTCATGTAGAAAAAAGGAGAAAGAACATATATTTGTTTGTATAAAATATCTCTAGAAGAATACACGAGAAACTGCTAAGACCTGCCTACAGGGGGAGCTGGGGACAGGAACAAGAGGGGACTTTTCTCTATACACACCCTTTGATACCTCTTGAATTTTGAATATATGAATGTATTTTCAATTCAAAATTTAAAAAATAAAAAACCACGAAAGATAGAGCAGAAGGAACGATGGGGGTTGAGTGTGCCCACAGGGTTGGCAGGACTAAGAGCAGAAAGAACCCGTATTTTTTGAGGAATAGATTTGTTTAAAGCACAGTACATCACAGAAAGAATACCAACATCTGGGGGGTAATTGGTAATGCATCCACAAATACTAGCTCACTTGATTCTTGCAACCACCCCAGGGAGTCTGGCAGGTCCAGGATCTTAGCACACAGGCAAGGGAAGCAGCTCTGAGAGCTCAGGTGACATTCCTGAGGTCACATAGGTGGGACGCTGTGCAGCAGGGCTGGTGCCCTGTCACAGGCCCACATGCACCCTCCCCGAATGTACGAGCATCAGAGATCCTGCAGAGCTTGTTAAAATCCAGATTGCCGGGCTGAGAGCCTCAGGGATAGGGCCTGGGAGTCTGGATTTTCAGCAGGCTCTACCGGTGACTCTGATGTGCGGCCTTGTAGGACCCGCACGACATCACACCGGGTGCAGAGGAAGCTCTTGGCTCCTCCTTATTTCTCTTGGGAAAAGAGGAGAGTGATGTCCCCTAGCAGGGTGAGTAGGAGACCCAAGGAGGGGCAGGTGAGGGACCAGCAAGCCCACATGGCCACCAGTGACAATGCATGGGCTCCAGGTGGGTGCAGGGCTGAGTCCCACTGAGGAGACAGACAGGCAGACCAGAGGTAAAGGGCCCAGAGAAATGACAACCAGGACAGATCCCCCACCTCAGTGGGGGCACCCAGCCCCGAGTGAGTCCCAGCCCAGCTCCATGCCCAGCCAGCCTACCTGTGTGTCACTGAGAGCCCGATGTCCCTTCGTACCATCTGTGGGGATCCATGCGGGAGATCTGCAAGGAGAGAAGCCAGGTGGGCAGGCTGCAGAAGCCCTGCACGGGACAGTTTGTGCCTGTGGCCTCCGATGTCAGAGATCACAGGCTCGATGAGGCACGGCAATTTATCACACTCTAGAAAAACGTCTCCCTGAACCTACGTCCATCAAAACAGGCAGGCCAAGAGAGACCTGTGGAGTGGCAAGGCTGGCTTCTCTAGGGACTGTCACTGCCTGGCCTCTGCAGACGGCTCGCTTTGTGGTCCCTTTCTGGCGCAGGTGGAAGGCAGGCTTGAGAGGCAGAAGGCAGAGCAAAGGGGAGGGGAGCAGTTTCCACACACCCCAGTCTCCTGCCCTCTCTCACCAATACACCCACAGGAAACTGGCTTGCAAGGGCTTAATCCTCGGTACCGCTGACCCGGGAATGACGTGAGCTTGATTTGCACGTGTCCACTAATATGTGAGTTTTCTTCTGCCTCTGCCACCCCTGAGATGAAAGACCTACCCCTCCTCTTCCTCAAAACGGGAAGACCACGAGGACAAAGACCTTTCTGATGCTCTGTTGCCACGTAATGAATAGTATAATTTTCTCTTCCTTAGGATTTTTCTCAACAATATTTTCTTTTCTCTAGCTTATTTTACCGTAAGAATACAATACATAATACACACAATGTACAATGTGCGTTCATCGAATGCTTATGTTATCCCAGCCTGAAACACCTCGAGAACATTCCTCCAATAGCCACTGCTGCCAGGTCTTGGCAGGTAGAGCAATAACAAGGGGAAGGTTTATCGCACTGCCACCTGGGCCAGCCCTACCGGGGCGCTACAGTATGAGCCTCTGGGGAAGTCTCAGGAACCCTCTTTCTCTGCTGCAAGAAGAGCCACAAGCTCTGAGGTGCCCATTCTGCTTGCCTTCCTGGACGTCCATCCCCTCTCCTAACCTGGGCTTTCCCGCAGGAACAGGTGTCTCCCGCATTCATGGCATTCCAGGCTGGGCAGTGAGGAGCAGCCATCTGCTGGCAACTAACGTGTCCAACTCCCACCCCAAACTCAGCACTGTCTCCTCCCAGAACTCACGGATGGGAGTCAAGGACCTGGGGACCCTCTGCACTGGCCAGCAGAATACTGTGGGCTTTTCCCTGGAAAGACAGTCTAGACTCTCTTATGCTGGAGTGATCCGTGGCCACGCTGTGTCGTCTACATCAGAAGGTCCCCTGAGGGTGGCCACTGCCCCCTCAACCCTGAGGGCTGGCCCAGCACACAGCTGGTGCTCATTAAGTGCTGGTTCACTTAAGGCCAAGGACCACACACCCACCTGAAGGGGAAGCGTGTCTTGCAGGTACTACTGCCTCCTCCCACGCCACGGGGAGTGTGCCCTTTTCTTGATCAGAGACCCACAGTGGTCTCACCCGCAGCTCTGGCACATTTGCATGGGGCTGACTTATCCCCAGTTCCTCCAAGGTCCACCCCGACCCAGTCGGCAGCCAAAGCCTCAAAGCACATGGGGCTGTAAGGGGTTGCTGCCAGCCTAAGAAAACAGACTGAGAAAATGAGACTTCAGCCACCCAGCTCTGAAAGCGAGCTGTGATGTGTGACATCTGCCACAGGCAGGGGCCAGGATAGCAAGGTGGTACGGGTGCCAGGCATCACCTCTCCCGGATCTGGATGGAAATACTGGCCCTGGAGGTCTAACAGCCTCATTGCTCGGTCCCTGCGTTACTATGGCAACTAGAGGATGACAGGGATGGGCTGTCCTAGGGACGGAGGTGCTGGATTTTCCTCCAAGGCTCTGTGAAGGGCCCTGAGAGCTTCTGCCTGTGTCCTGGAAAGTGTAGCTGCTCTCCTTCCTCACCCCGTGCCCCCCTGGGTGCCTGCAGCCACTTCAGCTTAGTCACTGCCTGCTGCGTCCCTCCTTGTCCCCATGACCCCAACCACAGCTGTGTTACTCTCCTCTGTCAGCTCAGGGTAGTATGAAAATACGCTGCTATTTTGTTCAGGCAAAAACCAGACATCTCTGCATTCCCTCTTGATTAAAAGCAGGCTCCAGAGCCACGGCTGCTCCCTCTGCTTCGACTCAGAGAGAGAAGCCCCACAACCCGGCGACATGTAGGAACCTGTTCCCAGCCTGAGCTGCAGGATGGAAGAGGAGTCCAGGGGGTCCTGGCATCCTCCTCCTCACCCTAAGGGGCATCTGCACCCTCCCATCCATCTGGGCCTCGTTCAGGGCTGAGCTGTACCCCTGCCTCCAGGAGTGCTCCTCCTGGACAGAAGGGTTCTGAGACGTCAGGTGGGATTCCAGGATGGCTGAAGTCCACCTAAACCAGACAGGTGGCATCTCCCTCCCAGAAGCACTGCTTTACGTGGCAGCCCAGCAGGCAAGTGTCCCTGCCAGAGAGGTCACTGCAGGTCACTGCGGGCTGGCAAGGTAGAGATGGAGCTGCTCATGGACCATAACACTCTTGAAGTCCCTGCTTCTCAGAGAGCAGCTGCCAGCTGGGCTGAAGCCAGCCGGTCACTTTAAGGGCACCTGTCTTAGGGCTATTTCCTGAGGCAGTTACCAGCACCTCTGCTTCTGGACTATGGAAACAGAGGGTCAAAGAAATCCACCCCCGATGGGGACAGCAACACAAATACGACTCTTGGGTGGCCGAGGGGATGGAAATGAATCGCTCTTACCAAACCTGGAGGAGACAAAAAGGAGAGAGGGGATTATATCACCATGCTGGCTTGGCGTGTTTCTACAATGTTATCCTTGGGAGGGACAGGCAAGGGATGGAACGTGGGACTCTCAGGCCTGGTTTGGGGCCAGGCTGGCCGAGTGGCTCTGGGAACCCCTGCCATCCTGTGGGGATGTTTCCTCGATGGGAGGGGCTAGAAGGCATTCCTTGGGACACTAGCTTATCTGAGCCTCTCCAGCCACCAAGCATGGCAATTAGAGCTCACCCCACTATACAGCTAGGGAAACTGAGGCTCATGAGTGGCAGAGCTCTGTCAGGGCCCAGGCAGGAGAAGGGTCAGTGCACTGGAGAGGGTGTGGCTGGGCAGGACGGCAGGGAGGACAGCCTGCTGAGCAGAGAGGTGACCCCCGAGAGAAGGGTCGGGCGGGGACACACCCTGAGCAATGCTTCCCCTGGGGCTGCCACTGTCCCTAGAAGTGCTGGGAGGAGCCAGGACACTCAGTCCGCCCTCAAGACTCACATAGGGCAAAGACGTGGCCTGAGCGTCCAAGTCAGTGCTAGTTCTGGTGGCTGTGCAGGGACTGGACTCAGCATCCCAGGGTCTGAGGCTCAGTCACCAGCTATGGGATCTGAAGCTAGTGGTGTCATCTGCCCGGGCTCTGTTCTCTGCCTGGAGCATGGGAAGGGGACCAGAGCCCTCCTAATGCTCTTTTCAGGAGAAAATGAGACACAGGCACTGGGTTTAGCCCACCGTGAGGCCTTCTCTGACTGCCCCATGTATACGTGGTAGTTACCACTGTTACGCAGCCCCTTCTGGGTGGGACCCAGGCCCTGGCAGGACAGCCCGATCAGTGACCATGGCGGGTTGCACCTATATTTCTCCTCCTTGGGCAGCACACTCAAAGCCATCAGAGCTGCCCAGAGTCCATGCCATGAAGGCCCCGAGACAGCTCACACTGGGACAGGGAGAACAGGCCCATCCCACCAAAGGTGACTCCAAGGCCCAAGACAGACCAGGCAGGGCCCAGGGAATCCCCCATAAAAGTGTGTGTCCATGTCAAGGAGATAAGTCTGTGTCCCAACCCACAGGGATACAAGAAAGTAAGAGGCACCCAAAGAAAACACCCCCCTTGTCTTCTATTCTGCCCACGAGGGTATACTGACACAAGGACAATCTTTACAATAGCAAAAAAGACAACGATCTAAGTGCCCATCAAGAGGGCACAAGTTAAACTACACAGTGGAATGATATGGACAAGTTAAAAAAAATGAGGTCATTTGAATAATTACAGATATGATACAAAACTGGTAACTTGGTTGGCTTCTAAAAGGGGAACCGGGGGACTGAGTAGAAATGGCGAAGAACACTTTTTACTGTGCACCCTCTGGAGACAGAAAGATATGAGGCACAGAACTGTTGCATTTTGGACCATGTGACTGTCTCATTTATTCAAAATACATAGACAGAAAAACTTTTAAGTCAAAAAATAAAAGAGTAAGGTATTTCAAGATCTACTGATGTGACACTCTCAGAGACATCAAGGTAATTCAAAAGAAAAGGTCACAGGACAGAGTGCATGGTATTTGACAGTCACCAGTGATTTCAGCCCAACATTCCAGTTCTCCCCTTCTGGGCACATGAGAGAGAGAACTGCACTGCTCAATCCCTCGTCTGGGCAGGGCCACGAATTATGAGTGTCACGTGCAAGAAACAGTACTCAACTTCCAGGGCGTGACACCCAGAATTCACTTTTCTGCCACCCAGCCACACTCAGGACCAGTGGCTGCTGTGTCAGCCCGGAGCCTGGGAGGAGGCTGACCCACGACGAGCAGGTAGCATGACTGAGAAATAGATCTTTGTTGTTATAAGACCCAGATTGGGGGTTCTTTGTTACTGTGGCATAACCCAGCCTACCCTGACTGATACATGGCATCATTTCGTGTGTGTGTGTGTGTGTGCGCGCACGCACGTACGTACAGAACAAAATCTAGGTGGATGCAGCCCAAACTGCTAAGGGAGTCTGGGGACTGGATTGGCAGACGGGGCACCTTTTACTTTTTACTTCACACACTTCTACATTGGTTGATTTTGTGTGTGTCCTTTTTATATACCTTTATAACGAGGAAACCGCCACCATCACTCTCGGTAGCTGCCCGGCAGGAACACTCACCTCATCGGAGAGACGTCGTCGATGCGATTCCCCAGCTGGGACTCGTGGGACTTGCTCCGGGTGAGTGTGGGGAAGCTGGGCAGCAGCTGAAAGACCTTGCGGCTGGGTGGCGGGGGCGTCCGCGGTGGCCTCAGTTTGGTGTGCCGGCGCAGCTGCGGCGTGGTGGGTGGGGTGAGGAAGCTGTGCAGGGCACGGGGGGTCAGCCGGCCGCTGGCATGCAGGGGGACACAGGTGTCTGAGAGGCCCTCACTGAGGCCAGGGGCTGGGAAGTCTGAGGCAGGCAGAGCTGACACGGAGATGGAGCGTGGGCCCTGGGCGCCGTTGCCCACTCTGCCCAGCTGGGCGCTCCCCGGGGGCCAGGGCAGGCTGGCTGGCGAGAGGGTGTCCATGGGAGGCCCCGAGCCACTTTCCCGCCGAGCATCTGACATACTCCAGCCTGAGTCCTCTTTGTGCTCCCCTCCTGTGGGCCGAGAAGTTGAGTCACAGGTGGTTTTGGTGAGAAGATGCTTCCAGGTGAGGTGACAAGGGGCCAAAGAGGTTAAACACCTGGGCCGAGGAGGCACCTTTCCTTAATGGAAGGCTTTGACTACCAGCCTGTACCCGGCTCAGAAAGGTCTCTCCTGCATGCATATCATCTTCCATGTTATTTAGCTGACCACGGGCCACCAGGGCAGATACTACTACAGGGTGCGTTTCCCTAATCTGAAATCCATCCGAATGCTCCAAAATTGGAAACTATTAATATTTCAGCACCAACGTGATGCTCAAAGGGAACGCTCGCTGCAGCACTGTGGATTTTTGGATTATGGATGCTAATAAAGCAAATACCCCAAACCTGAGAAAACCCTAAACCTTCTGATCTCAAGCATTGCAGAGAAGTGACACTCACTCTGCACCTCTGTTTTACAGACGAGGAAACAAGGCCCAGAGAGGCATGGCCTGTGCGGGGCTCTTTCCAGCAGGTCTCGGGGGACAAGCTGGGAAATCCACCCCAGAAGTGGGTGACTCAGAGAGCAAACGGCAATTGGTCCTTAAGGAAGGGTAAGCTGAGTATGTAAAGGGAGGGAAAATGCCACTTTAAGAAAATTCAAATGTCAGGACAAGGGGCTGCCCTGACCTTCTGATAGCAAATTGTCCTGGGGCTTGTGAACAGAGGTCCAGATAGAAAGGGATCGACAGCCACTTCCTTTTTAGAGGAGCCCCCCAAGTGACTTTCGGCTGCCCCCACCATGGCTCCTGCCCCAGGCACCTGAGACCTTGAGACCTGTGGGGCTCAAACTCAATTGCACAGGCCGTCTGTTCACTCAAGCATATGAATAAAAAAGACACATGCCCTGTACTTGGAGAGTCCCATGGGAGTGACAGACACACAAGAGCATGCTGTGTGCCAGGATAGAGACACATGGGGTCTCTGTGGAGGAGTGGGAGTTGGTCAGGGAAGGCTTCCCCGAGGAGGAGGCACCTGGGCTGACCAGCTCAGGAAGAAGGTGCAGAAGGTATTCTAGGCAGAAGGGACAGCACATGCACAGCAGGAGAGCACGTGATACCTGCTGGTAATGACAAAGCGGGCTGTGGGCCTTTAGAGGCCGGGACAAGCCAGGGGGAGGCAAGAGATGAAATCGAAGGGGTCACCCCAGGTGGGGCTGCTCAGGAAGGGCCTGGAATGTCTCACCAGGGACCTCAGGTTTGACCCTACAGGAGACGGGGAGACACAGAAGGGCTGAGGGCAGGGAGAAGGGATTCCATCCACAGAGACTCAAAAGGCTGTCATGGGGAAGGAGAAGACACCCCCTCCTCTCCTATTTATCACCGAGCGGACAGTGCAGGAAGGTAGATTTTGACTCGAGACAGAAGGAGCCTCCACGCTACGTGCACACATTTCCCGCCTCCCTCCACCGTCCCAGCCATGCCCGTTCTTCTCCCCGGTGTTCAGGGGAGGTCGCTGAGACTCAGAGAGGCCACGGACACTGAGAAAGTGGTGGGATGGGAATTGAAAACCTCAATTTCAGCGCCACGCCCCCTCCCGCAATGCCATCGACTCTGAATAACCTACAATGGAACAGCACTGGGAGTAACAAGCTCTCTGTCCTCAGAGGTGGTCCGGTCATTTACCAGGGGTGGTGGGGAAGGTTTAGCCTTCACAGTTCATAAGGTTCCTCTGTACATCCACCCCCCCTTTTCTAATGCCCTTCCCTGTCACTGCATGGTGACCTTCTATCCGTCAATCAACGGGGCAGGACCAGGTGCTCAGTCTCTGCGCTCCCACACCACTTGCTGCTTTGGAACTGTAGCCGCGACTTACACTGAAGCTTATATACTGACCTATTGGAGGTACTAAACATATGCTTCTTAGTGAGTGGATGAAAGAATGAATTTCACGAATCTGTGAGCGAGTCTGCCACCCAAGGAAACAACCCCCAAAGTCTTCACATTGCCTATTTAATCACCACTGCTTTGGGCCAGCGCAGGGATGGCAAATGGGTCTTGATGTGGGTGCCGACCCCAGTCGACTGGCAGCGGGTGCTTGCGAATGACTCTGGGGTTGTGCAGCAGCATTCACGGATTGATTAGTGATGTCTGCTACAACAAAAGACGGGGAATCGGCAGGAATGATCAGCTCCTATACAGTGGCACAGGGAACCCTCCTTCACTCACCTTCCTTAAGACTGGAGACCACAGGGAAGTGACGTCAACATTTTCCACCACCCCACAGGCCTAATATTGAAAAGAGCATCTAAGGTTCCGATCTAAGCACTTTACCTTAACACATATCGTCTTCACAACAACCCTATGAGAGAGGGGTGGTGTTATTACCTCCATTTTGCAGATGAGGCAACTGAGGCACAGTGAGATGAAGGAAGCGGCCAAGGTGCCACAGGTTTAAGTGGCTGAGTAGAGTGCTGGGCCCAGGCAGTCTGACTGCACAGGCCATCTTTACTGTGAGCAGAATGCCCTCACCCGGCCCTGCTGGGTGCCACAAAGATGCTCCGACCACATGATCCAACAGACACAGGATCACTGCCGCCCACCTAGTCAGCAGCAGGTACCTATGAAGTGCGACCACTACTGGGCAGATGAAAGGCCTGTGCCTTGGACTGCAATGTGGCCAGGACTCTCTTGGGGATGCAGGGACACCACAAGCTGAGACTGAATGGGAGAGGAGAAACCTGGAAAAGGTCGCTTCCTGAGGGGCCTCCTCCTGGGCAAAGTGGAAAAAGCACCCTCTGGGCTCAAAGCCCAGCTCTGCCCTGCAGCAGGTGTGGGACACCAGATAACTCACCCAACGTCTCTAACGGTCAGGTGCCTTAGCTACAAAATGAGCTCAGCACCACCTCTTAATGAGGTGTGGCCACAGTGTGTGCGGCACATGCCTGGCACACAGTAGGTGCTTAATAAATTAGTGAGTTCCCTATCTCAGCATCTGGGATGGGCAGAGAGCAGCCTTCATGACACAGATGGGTCACTACCACTCGACAGCTGGTTCCTTCAGAATCCTTTAAGATCCAGGCATAAGATAGGAGGGAGGGAGGGAGGGCTGACGAGCCACCCCAAAGATCCCAGCTTGGGTGGCAGCGTGGGAATGACCCCACCTCCATCACAGCTCGAGGCTCAAATCCGGGCTGCTGCGTGTCCCTTGACCAAGCCCCCGTCCCCTCTCTGGGCTGAGCCTCCTCCTCTGTGAAACGTGGGCATGAGAATGCTGGCCACGCCTCTGTCGCATTTATCTTTAGCACCTGCTGGGAGGCCTGGTGTGTCAAGATTTTCTGAACTGAGTGAAAGGCTCTACATGGCTCCCTGTTGAGAGGACTTGATACACTGGGGCCAGGGAAGAAATTAAGCCCAATCCTCTCTGGGAAGAAAACAATCAAGTAGAATACAAACCTCAGGGCTCTCCTTTTAAGCCTCAAGCAGCTGGAGACAGGCGGCTCAGATAATTAAAAAAATGGGCCTAATTCCATTCATTAGGCTCATTTTAATGCCTTATCTGTGTAGTAGCAGGAGCATTAAGTCAGGCACTTGACGCTATTTCCAAGGCAAGATTTAGACCGCCTACAAGTAATACCGGGGACCTCGTCACAACGCCAGGGATACACACTTCGTCTGGGACAGCCATGCACACGCTCCCAGCTGAAAACCCATACGGTGTCTCTAAGCACGCGTGGCTCAGGCTAAGCCACATCAGCGTGTGCCTCTGGAGCACAGAGCCCCGCCGGCCGGTGGGACAGGAGGAGGTGGGGCGAAGGCTGGGGCCAGAATGCAGGAAGCTGGTGGAGGGTACACAGAGCCCTCCACAGAGGGAAAATGACCCAGAGCCAGCCCAGCAGACCGGCCTGGGATTTCCAGCAATCACTACAGCCTCCACGGGTTCAGACTGGCCAGACCAACCCGGATCCAGAGCCCCAGGACTGTGGGGGAGGCTCCCTCTTGGGCAGGCCCATCCCATGCTTTCTGAACAACCACCCTGGCCTGTGTGAGCTGTCCCAGAAACCCTGGGCCACACGTACCCGCCCCATCGCCCACTGCAGAGAGAGACCCCGGCCCCCTGGGAACCAGGCCAGGCTGGGCTGCAGGGAGAGGGAGGCCCCACCTACCCAAGCCCGGCACCTTCCGCAGGCAGGTGAGGGCGTACTGCAGGCGGCCGCACTCCTCGGCGCTGGCTCCGCAGCGCCGCAGCGTCTCCTTCACCTTGGCCTCGTTCATCTCCAGCAAGGCATCCAGCGTGAGCTCGCAGGGGATCTCCTGAGGGGCACAGAGGGACAGGGGAGAGAGAGGCGGTGAGCAGTCCGCAGACCAGGCGCCCCCTTCCCCCTCAGGCTGGCCTCCCGCTGAGTGGCAGGGGCCAGCTGCTGCCACCAGAGCCACCACGTGCTTGAGGACACAGGCAGAGAGCCCTCGCCCCCACCCTCGGTGCTCCCAGAGACGGCAGCTGAAGGGACTCCGGGTGGGGAAGAAGAAAAGGCCTGAAAGGTTTTGATGACAGCATGTTGTCCCTCTTGCTTCTTTTTATTCTTCTGCAAAGAAAAATTATGAACCATGACAATTTTTCAGAGTGACAGGTACTTCAGACAAAGATAGCCCTTAACAATTTTGTTGTATTAGAATCAGACAAGAGAGATTTCAAATAAAATTGGCTCAACAAGGGAGAGATTAAAAAACCCTTTGCCAAGCACTGCAGAGATACTTACTACCGCATTATTTAACTCTGTCAAAACCTCTCGCTGGGCCCACTTGACAGCTGAAGGAAGAGGTGCAGAGAGCTTGTGTCACCCGTGCAAGGTCACTGGGCCCTCAGGGCAACAGGGTAGCAAGCAGCATTTTAAGGTGGCCTCTGACCCAAGTCCCCTGGTGCACTCCTGATTATGTCACAGTACAGTAGTCCCGCTACCCCATCGATGGTTTTGCTTTCTGCAACTTCAGTTACCTGTGGTCAACTGTGGTCCAAAAATATGAAGTGGAAAATTCCAGAAATAAACGATTCATAAGTTTTAAATCACATGCCGTTTTGAGTAGCGTGATGAAATCTCACACTGTCCCACCCAGGACATGAATCATCCCTTTGTCCAGCGTATCCACGCTGTCTCCACTCCCCGCCTGTTAGTCACGTAGCCATGGTTATCAGATCGACTGTCCGCCGTATCTCATCACCTAGGCATTTATCATCTCACGTCATCACGAGAAGAAAGGTGAGCACAGTAGGGTGCGATACTTTGAGAAAAAGAGAGAGAGACCACATTCACCTGACTCTTATTACAGTACACCACAATTGTCATTTTATTATTATTGTTAATCTCTTACTGTGCCTAATTTATTAACTTTATCAGAGGTACGTATAGGAAAAAACATAGCGTATATAGGGTTTGGTACTATTTGTGGTTTCGGGTGTTCATTGTGGGTCTTAGAGCGTATCCCCTGAGGATAAGGGGTGACTGCTGTATATGGCAAAAGGGAAACTGTCCAAGTAGACTTGATCGAATCACAAGCCCTTTAAAAGCAAATGGTTTTCTCTGGCTAGTAGCGGAGAAGTCTCCAGAGGCTGGCAGCACGACAAGAACGCTGCAGACTTTGAAGAAGGAGGGGCCACACGAGAAGGAATCCAGGTAGCCTCCAGGAGAGAGAGCGGCCCCCGGCTGACAGGGAGTAGGGACATCAGACCTGCGGCCACAAGGAACTGGATTCTGCCAAAAACCTGAATGAACTTGGAAGTAGATTCTTCCCCAAAGCATCCAGGTAAGAGGCTGGCCTGGCCCACACCTGCCCACAGCCTTGTGAGATCCTAAGCAGGGATGCTAGCACAGTCCGCCGGCATTCCTCTGCTCCTACAGAACTGTTAGCTCATAAATGGGGGTGTTTTAAACTGCTAAATTTGTGACACAGTAGAAACTAATACAGAGAGCAGACATGTGAATCAAGGCCTAACTGGCTTCAAAGCTCGTGCCCTTCCCTCTAGTCAGTGAGGGAGAAACCCCTCCAGCTCTGACTCCTTTGAGCCACACGTGACACCAAGCCTGGAACAGATACGAAGACCAACGGGACGCATCCCTGGCCTTATACGACGTGCAGCCCAGGGGGAGGTGACAACATGAAAACAAATAATTACAATGCAATAATACGGGCTAGAAGAGAGAGGATTCAAAGAGCTATGGGACCAAATCAGGCTTTTTTTCCCCTTCATTACTACTCCTTTCTATATTTTCCCAGATTTTCAATAACAGGCAAGGCCAGACATGCCACACCTTTGTGAGTCCTACAAAGCTCACAGTTCTGGAGAATCTTCGTGGATCTTCAACGATTTTTAGAGTTGTATCTAACATTCATACGCTGGCTGTAAATCTCTGATTCACATGTAAAACCTGAGCCTGCTGAAGACAGTGGCTGGCATGGGGCCAGCCCACGCCCCTCTCTTGCTACCATGTCAGTATATTCTTCAACCTCCAGGGCCGTGGGCAAGAATCCCCTCACTGTGTAGAAGGATTCATACCAAAATAAAAACAAACACATAATGGTACCAAGAAGCTCATCACTGGTTGGCCAGACGCTCGGTTGTCAGGAATCCTTCCAGAAGATAAACTAAACCATCACAGGAAACCACTGATAAGAACAGCACAGGAGAGGCTGAGTAGATTTATGGTCACGCATAGAAGCTTTTATTCAATCAATGCACCTTCCTTGAAAAGCAGTTCTGATATCTTTTCTCTCATTTTACTAAGAAAAGCAACCTGGCAATATTGTCAGAGTAAGAACAAAAGTGACCTTCACCCTAACACAACTGCACAAAGCAAGCCTCCACCTTTTCTCCGGCTGGGGCTCTTCAATTTGTCACTCCCCACCCTCCACACACACACACACACACACACACACAGAGTCCCTCACATTTTCCCAAGGCTGTGATGACTTAGCAGTTTCTCCAATTTTTCCCAAGGCTGTGATGACTCAGCAGTTTCCCACATTCCGCACCCCCCAGGCTGTGAGGACTCAGCGGTTTTCCTGAAGATGGGAGATCTGTTTGATGGTGGCCAGAAGGCAGCCAGGCCTGGAAACCCAACTCCCAACCGGACTATAATGCAGATAGGGATCGGTTTCTCTCTTTCTTTCTTCTCCTCTTCAGCTACACCAGTTTCAGTTTCTTAAACATAATAACTACACTATTGTTATAAACTGTTAATATTTGCCAGTATAATATGCCCACATTATGTCTACTCTAGACAATTCAGCAAGTAGATGCATTAAGCCCATTTTCCTGAGGTTCAGAGACCGCATGCGACACGGCCTAGCAAACGGCTGGGCCAGAACTAAAGCCCAGACGTGCCGATTGGAAGCTCCTTCAACTGCTCCACGTGGCAAAGCCTTGGGACGCAGCAGCTACCTTTTGGGGGAGCTTATTTTTTCAAAGTAAATTAATTTCTACCTACTTTCTGAAAAATCTATACTTTAAAATAGAATGTTCTTTGTTCTTTAAGCCAGTAAAGTAACCCCCTTAAAAAGAGAAAGAATATGTTCAAATCCATTCCCTTAAAAAATGACAAAATGAGAAAGGGTGTTCCGCTATAGCTGCAAATTAGCTGGAAAGCATCCCTCGCTTCGAGCCTTCAGGGATCCATCTACCCCACTCTAATAAAGTAGGGGGGCATCTTTCCTTTCTCTCCCTTGCCTCCCCTTCCTGCTCCAATTCAAACCAGCACTAAGGGGTTGGCAAGAAAAAACTGGGGTGCAGGCAGGGGTGCTGGGGCAAGGGAGTCCATCTAGGGTCCCTTAAACTACCATTGTCACTGCCTCTCCCCACCTTAACCTTACAGCCCTTGCCTTCTTGGCTGTGAACCAGGAATTCCCACAGCAATGAATTTAGAGTGCTTAGCACACCATCCAGCACCAAAGAACACGATCATCATTTCTGAGTAACTGTCCCTCCCACTGTCTAATCCCACCTCCCTGCAGGGCTGGATTATTGAAGTTGGGCAGGGACCCCTGTGGTCTACTTAGAAGCTGCCATCAGTGCAGCCATCCACCAGTCAGGCAGCAGGCAGGCTACCTAATACAAGGGTCTCAAACACAAAAGCCTCAGGCCCAAGCCTTGGGAAGAGACAAGACCAGCAGGAACAGGACCCCTCGATCTAATCTTTTGAGGGAGCTACAGGTGCTACAAACACTTCACTTGTCTTTTTACTGGACAAGAAACCCAACAGCAGCAATGGCGATGCTAATCAGAAACCCACCCTCTGCCTTTGCTCGGTGTTGGAGGATGGGGGTTGGGAACTAGGCTATGGAGGGATGCCAGACCTTCTGGTTTGAAAGAAACCTGAATTGTTATTTTTAAATGACTTGTTTTTACGTGGTGGCAATGATTTCAAATGTGTGCAGACAAAACAAATCATGTCCATGGGTAATATAGAGCCCCCAGGCCCAAGCATGGAGACCTTATAGGAAAAATCAGACACTGAAGGTGGATCTGATCAGTGACTTCTAAAGCTGTATTTCTGTAGGCAAATGGGGAGGGCTGGTGGCCCAGCAGCAAGTACTCCGGATGGCCAGGCCTTCTCAGCAAGGCCTGGAAACAAAGTGCCTGGCTAGGACTCACTCCTACAACCGACTTTGGGACCCAAAGTTGATTAAATCAAGAGGGGAAGTGCAGGAGGCAGGCATGCTCTGGACTGGGCCTCCAGCTCGATAAGTCTGCCCAGCAGGCCTCGTGGCTGTGCAGGCCCCTGGCAGTGGCCCTGGTATCTCCTACTAGGACTCAACAATGCCCCAGACCAAGCTGGCACCCCCAGACCTCGCACACTGATGTGGCTCACCCACCCTCGGGGACAGGCACAGCCCATTATTTCAAACCAGAGGAATTTACTTGCAACAAATTAGGGAATCATTTTTGCCACCTGCTGAAGGTGAACTCGCAGGTAAAGCCACTCTGAAACCTTCTCAGACCTGGGAGGCTCCAATGGCCCAGGAGGGCATCCCATCTGCCTGGTGCCACATAGAAGATGCTAAGTTGTCCTAAAGGCAAAGGCGAAGAGTCCCTCTGTCTGCCATCCCCTGAGGTTCTGGAGACGAGATGAAGGCTGTGAGTCCGTACTGCCTCCAGGAGAATTACTGCCCACCCCAGCTGCTGTCCCAAAGAAAATACAGAACTAGAAACCAAGGGAAAAAGTGGATACGCAGACCATCCTGGGAGATGGCCGGCCCTGGCTCCAACAAGCCTCGGGGTTAGCCAAGGAGCACGTGAGCAGGGCGGTGCCAGAGCATATTGGCTCCCTGCCTCTGCCTTTCCCTTGTATTGATATGTTTTCCAGTAGATGACACTAAGTTATTCTTTCTGATAATGATTAGAGAGCACAACAGGTTGAGCACTGAGGTCACCCCAGTCTGTGACAATTCAGCCATGTCATTAGCAGGAGGCTGCTGGTCTCCATTCTCTACAGTGGAAGGTGGGGAAGGGTTTGGTCACACGTGGCTGCCCCTCCCCTCGGCAGCTGGCGTCACAGGCCACGCTGGGTAAGCCGGCAGCTCAGGCCAGCTGGGTATCAGATGGCGTCCTGGGACTTACCAGCAGCCACGGGGCCGCTGGGGGCTATACTTAGAAACCTGTGCTGGCGGACACTGAGCCGCCACACTCACTGGGGGCCAGTCAGGTGGACGGAGGAATGCCAGGGGCGTTGCCGCCTGTGTGGACCACATACACAAACATGGTGCCTTTCAAGCCAGAGTTTTGGGTGCATGCCAGGTTGAAGGATGACCAAGAAACAAACTCACGCTTTATGTTTCTGTTTAGCGTTTTGGTGCCAGAGCATATGACAGTAAAGGAAGGCTGCTGCCTCAGTCACCTCTAGAGCCTGGACTCCTGGTGTGTGCAGGAAGATGTGTGTCCCTCTGCTGTGGAGTAATAAAAGGGCCACAGACACTTCTCCGGGAACTGGTTACTTGGGAGAGGCCAGAGGGGCTCCTAGAGCCCTGTGGGGGTGGTGTAGGCCCCTGCATATCCTCAGTGGCAGCGGTGGGGGGAGGAGGAGAGAGGAGCAAGCCGGGAGGATTTCGATGGCAACCCAGGATGGGAGCCGTGTGCCACACATTGGCAAGGGAGCACCTGACAGATGTTCCTCCCGCCAGCCCCCACCACTGGGCTGCGGGAGAGGGAGGAGTGAGACTGGGATAAGAATAGTCAGATATTCTGGGAGGCAAAGGAGGGGCTGAAGCAACAAGGGCCTGGGCCAGGCAGCAGCCTCCAGGGGTTTCCATAAGAGCAGCAGAAAGTTTGGGGATAGCAGTCTTGGGTGAGGGCCAGTTCTGGGCCCAGCCTCATCACTGTCACACCCTGGGAAACAAGGACAGCAAAGCCCCCCTCCTGGGAGAAGTCAGCTGCTTCATCGAGGGAGGGCAAATCCTAGCTTCTAGACACCACTGCCCAGGCGGCCAGCACAGTGAAGGAAAGAACCAGACTTGCTCCTTGCAACCCCCTTGGCCTTGGACAAGGCCCTGCCCTTCTCTGAGCTTCAGTTTTCTCATTTATAAAGAGAGTGGCTTTGGCTTGATCAGCTCAGTAGCTCTCAACTCTGGCTGTGCCCTGGAATTACCCGGGGGATTTTAAAAAGAATCGAGATGCCTGGGCCCCATCTCAGACCAACAGAATCAGAATTTCATGGGGTGGGGACCTCGAGAGCAGACAGGCTCAGCACCTAAAGTCTGGCCAAAGTAGCCCAGGGCAACAAGGGACTGAGGATGTTCAGAAGGCAGATGTGGCCATGGTGGGGATGTGCTCTGGGGCTTGTCCTCCTCTCCCTGTCCTCTAAGGAGGCCACATTCCTTCAGTATGACCCCAGCCTAGCGCATGCTCACAGATGTCCTAGGAGATGTCCCCTCCTGTGCACCAGTGCCTGCCTCCCTCCCACAAGGTAGGTGGGAGCTCACAGTGTAGAGCTGGACTGGAAACTTCAGGGCCCGGGCACTGGCACATCAATGTGCAGGGGTGGAGGAGGAGGGGTAAAGGTCAAAGGGGAAGAGGAGACGGGAGGGGATTGAGAAAGGGTGAGTGATGAGCACCTACTATGCACAACCTAGGCAACAGGCACCCTGCTCGATGAACTATAGAGGTTGGCACATGCAAGCCCCATAACATCCTGAGATGGGTAATAAGGCTCAGAGAGGGTGGGGAACTTGCTCAAGGCCACAGAGCACAATGGGTGAGGCTGGGGCACGGCTGTCTCTACCCACTGCCAGCCAGCCCTGCTTGCTCTGGCGCCCACTGCCTTGTTCTATGAAGTGAGTGTTTTTTCCCAGGGCAGAGTTTATTTGCTGCCACTGGCATCGCAGGTCACATCTGACTTTCCTGACCCTACCCTGCTGCACACCCCCAACCCAGTCAGGGTGGGCTCTGGTAGTGGGGTCATAGTTCAGCAACCCCCAATCTGGTGGGTCATTCAGCCACTCAACAAACACACACCAGCTAAGTAGGGCTCCACCTCCTGCTGGCCCTGGGCCTCACTGCTTCTGCTTTCTCCCCTCCAGTGCTGCCGTGTCCTCTCCCGTCCAACCCCAGCACACAGGCAGGAGAGGCTTTCAAGCAGGCCCACATCTGCCATGTAGGCAGCCTGCATCTTGTCAGTTTTCTCTGCGTCATCAACACACATTTCTAAAATCGCTGCTCCGGGCTGCTGTCTGAAAATGGCCAGACATGTCCTGCACTAAAGGAATACACATGGACCCCGGCTTCAGCGACTTGTGTTTCCCGAAACACATGCTACTCCCAAAATGGAGAGAGGAGATGGGTAGGCGTCTACAGGGTAGGTTTCCCTACACCCAGGATGTTTGCTGACTGTGAAACTTTTTAAAAAATTTTAAATAAACACTATTATCCACAAGACCCCACACTAAAACTTGAGTCAAAAATGGAATATGCTAAAATAGGCCAGGCGCAGTGGCTCACAGCTATAATCCTGGTACTTTGGGAGGCCAAGACGGGAGGATTACTTGAGGCCAGGAGTTCGAGACCAGCCTGAGCAAGAGCAAGACCTCATCTCCACAAAAAATTTAAAAAATTAGCCAGGTGTGATGGTGTGTGCTTCCAGCTACTTTGGAGGCTAAGCAAGGATTGCTTGAGCCCAGGAATTTGAGGTTGCAGAGAGGTATGATCACACCACTATACTCCAGCCCAGGCAAAAGAGCAAGACCCTATCTCAAAAAAAAAAAAAAAAAGGAATATATTAAAATTTTTAAAAGAACATTCAAAAGGAAGACTGGGGTCAGGGTAGGACAAGGGAGAAAGGAGGGTTTGCCAGCAGCCAAGAGCTGCATTAACCCTTGGGAGACACTTGGCTTCTGGGGAACCAGCAAATGGGAAAGCCCCCCAACATAAAACAGAGCCATGCGGAAGGGCCTTTCCCCCATTCCCCAGGGCAGCGGCTGGGTGAGGGGGGTGAGCACATGATGTGCCATCCCGACAGGGACAATTCTCCTTTAAGGAAGGGCACAGCTGTGACAACAGGCCTAAACTGGGACAGTCCCTAGCAAGCTGGGCTGCTGGTAATCCTATGCAGAGGGTGCAGGGAGCCAGATCTGGTTTGAATTATATCTCCATGTGTGGGACCCTCGCCCTCCCAGGGGCCAAGGCACAGACAGACATAAATAGGGCTCTTGGGTGTGGCCACATCTCCAGCATCTTCCCTGCCTGCTAGTCCCCAGAGTCTCCCCCTTTCAGTTCTCCCCTGCTCGGGCACACCACGAAAAAGAGAAATGCCAGACAAGTCTCCTTCTCCTGCTTCTGCCTCCTCCATGTGCACAGAGCTCAAATCTAGTCGGCAAGGCCACTGCACCACAGCGTGCCCAGGGTGTCAACCAGGCCTCTGTGTACCAGCCTTGGTGCCTGGTGGGTCCTCAAGAGTGCCAGGAGCCAAATCACAGACCCTCTGTCCCCAGCCAGAGGGACATGTCCCAGTGTCCAGCATGTGAGTAGTCTGCCTGTCTGTCCAGGTGGGGGATGAGCCAGGCTGCAGGAAGCCAGCCCAGAGCTGGAGACCTGAGCACCAGGCTCCTCTGCCTGAGGACAAGGGCTGCATTGTTTCAGTCACTCCACGGGTGTGCAGCCAGGAGACAGAGATCTCGCAGGAGATGCTGGGGGGAGGCAGCTTCTCTCTGTAGTTTTCCAGAAACCCTGAAAACAACTACTGCCACACTGCAGCAAGGGGCCTCAAAGCTAAGGGAGCTAAACAGAGCCCCTGAGCAGATGGCCAGGACTCAAGGTGGGGGGACCATCGCCACAGCCAGCAGGTTCTAAGGCCATGAAAGGGGCCAGCAGACACTCAAGAGGTCAGGAAGAAACCATTTCTTTGCCAGGGACAAAGGCAGACTTTGGAGGGACCTTAGTAACAATCTAGTTCAACATTCATTTTAGAGAAGAGGAAACCAAAGGCCCAGAGAGAGGAGGGACCCACCTGGGTCACCCAAAGCAATAGTGCCAAGACCAGGTGTCCAGATACCCCTGCCAGTAACCAACACCAGGATATATGTGCCTCTGGAAGAGCTTGCCAGTCTCCACGGTGGACACTCCCTACCCTGATGTAAAGGTGTCATTCCTTCTAGGTTTTCTGAGCTGGTCCAAGAAGGGAGCCAAGGGGAGGATTCCCCAAGGTCTGCGCTGAGAATAGCCTCCCTCTGCCCGAGGGACGCCAAACCATGTGCTCGCCTCCTGCGCCCACAGCCCTGCGTGCCCACGATTGGGGCTCTGGGCTCGCGGCCTCACCTGGAGCCTGGCAAATCCCTAACATCTTGGATTGGAAGATGGCGGCACAAAGAACTCAAGTCCGGGTTCTTGTCTGCCTCCACCCACCCCCACTTTGGTGACAGTGCACACTTTTCTTCTTTTTGAAAGGAAGAAGAGCACCCACACCACCAGCTACACCCAAACACCCAGGTTCTCAGACAGGGCCTGAGACCCACTTGGGGCTGTGGCATGCTGATTCTTACTCAGCTTCTCACCATACTTCCTCTTTTTACGACCAGTCTCATAATAAAAATAACAAGCACTGGTACCACCGCCGCTCCGTATGTGGCCTGCGCACAACTGCTCCATGGCTAAGGAGCTGAGGCTCGGAGAGACTAAGTTACTCATGTTAAGACACAGTAAGTAAATAACAGAGCCTTGATGGACCCTGGTCCCATGTCACTGCAAAGTTCGCACCTCTACACGGACGGGCCTTCCTGGCCTTGCTGGCTGCAAGCACGGAGAGGCAGGGCGGGGGCAGCCCATACATCTCGGGGTTCTGAGCTCCCTGTCAAAGCTGCAAGCTCAGAACCAGTGTGTGTCCTGTTCGAACCATAAGCATGAAAGGACCGAACGCCATTCCCCAGCAGGGTGGGGAGGATCCATTTCAGGGAGGGTCTGACTGTCCCCAGCCACTTTATCACAAGAAAGACAGGAACAGAATCAGGAAATGGAGGCATCTCTACCCCAACATGTGGGTGTCTCCATGCGTGCTCTACAGCCAGTTAGCAAAGCAAGGACTTACAGCCCAGCCACATGCAGCCACTCCGGGGGGTTGTGGAAAGGCCTCCTGGGCCCGGGCCTACCTCGCAACCCTCCGGCCCAGGCTGGCTCAGGCCTGGGGCTTCACTCAGCATCACGGGCGGCGGGGCCTCCGTGCCCCTGGGTGCCCTAGCCGTCACCCAGCTCCACAGGCAATGCATGGTGAGGGGGCCCGAGCCCAGGGTCCCTGGCAGCCCCAGCCCCCAGTGCAGTGTCCCAGGCAGAAGGGTTTGTTTTCATGGCTATAGTGAGCAGCCACTGCAGCCAAAAATAGTTTGTGCCTGGGAGCTGGGGAGTCAGCACATACCTCCTGGAGCAGGTGCTGGGTATGACACACACAGGTTCCGGCGGGCCCTGTAGCAGGGGGCTGGGGATCTGGCACCCAGGATACCGGGCCACAGAGAGGTTTCCCCTGCCTTAGCACCTCCCTCCAAAAAGTAAGATCTGAGTCAACAAGGAGCACGCTCATCTCCCTCCTCCCAGTGAATCATCTGGGGGAACCCTCGCCATGAACGCCACCTGCCCCCAGCCCCCCGCAGCCTCTCACACACTCAGAGTGGGTGGTTTGCACACCCACACGGAGAGCCCCAAGCCCACACCCACATGGAGAGCCCCAAGCCACAGCAGATGCCCTGGATGGCACACAGGACAGCAGTTAAAAAGGGTGTTCAGCGGTCAAAACTCCTAGAAGTAAACACCAGAAACCGTGAAAGTGAATATATGTAAATGGAAAAATAAATGTAAAAAAAGTGCTATCGGGCTGGCAGGGTTATGCAGGGACTTTATTTTCTTTCTTGAGCTTTTCTGTCTTTTTGAATTTTCCTACAATGGACATTTGCAATTAGATTTAGAAAATGTTGCTTTAAAATAATAACAAACAAAAATAATAACAGGAAAAAGGAAAGATGCCCGGAGAGTATACACAACATTGTCCTATCTATGAAAACCAGAGAGAGAGAGAGAGAAAAATGAATGAAAGAATTTCATGACCCAGCTTTGGAGCCAGACTTCCTGGATATGAATCCTGACTCCACCACGTACCATCTAGGTCAGCAGTCCCCAACCTTTTGAGCACTAGGGACTGGTATAGAAGACAATTTTTCTGCGGGCCAGGGTTGGGGGCGGAGGAGAGGCGGAGCTCAGGGAAGTGGCTGTAAATACAGATGAAGCTTCACTTGCCTGCTGGCCGCTGCTCACCTCCTGCTGTGTTGCAGATCTAGGTGACTTCAGGTCAGTGACAAAGTCACTTAGTTTCTCTATCTATATTGTATACCGAGGATAAAAGCATTAAGGTTATTGGGAGGATTAGATGAGACCCTCCACGTACAGCTCACAGCTCAGTCCCAGGCACATTGGGAATGCTCACTATATAACTGTAGCATACATTCATGAATAAACTACATTTAAAAAAAAAAAAAAAAGAAAAGCCCAACATACCAAGATGGCTGACTGGAAGAAAATACACCAAAATGTTTGCAGTGTTTCCTTCGAGTAGTAAGATTACAGTGTAAGCCATCAATCAATGGTAGCTATTATTGTTTTCTGTAATTTCTATACTTTTCACACTTTGAAAATGAACATATGGGCTGGGTGTGGTGGCTCACGACTATAATCCCAGCATTTTGGGAGGCTGAGGCCAGAAGATCGCTTGAGCCCCGGAGTTTAAGGTTACAGTGAGCTATGATGACGCCATGGCACTCTAGCCCTGGTGAGGGAGGGAGGGAAGGGAGGGAAGGAAGGAAGGAAGAGAGGGAGGGAGGGAGGGAGGGAAGAAGGAAGGAAGGAAGGAAGGAAGGGAGGGAGGGAGGGAGGGAGGGAGGACGTATGTGTAAATTATTGGATATTAAGAAAAAAACCTAAAAAGCCAAGAACCAACAATTGTCTCTGAATAGGATTATGGCTGACTTTTATTTTCTTTGCTTTCTTATATTTTCTAAAATGAACATTTATTACCTTCACAGTGAGGAAAATGAGAAATATTATCAAAAAACTGAGAGCTGGGCTCACCTACTGCATTCTAGAAACATGATCTCGGCAGACCCATCCTGGGGAGTGGCAAAGCCTCTGGCGAGCCATCTTTGAGTCAGAGACCCTTCACCCCACACCTCCCCCAGACACCGGAGCTCTGTTCCCTGATGGGAAATGGAGGCCTGAGGGTCACCTGAGACCCCCAGGCGACTCACCCTGAGGAGGCATGGGGGTGGGTGCCACAGTAGCCACTGTCACTGCGACCTGAGGGAGGGAGAGTTTTACACGCCCCAGCCTCCTGTGTGCAGGGCTGCCTTTCCTCCAGGAACCACCTCCTGAGAGCAGGTGGCCCTAGCCCCTCAGGCTCCTCCACCAAGGCTAAGCCTTTTGAGCCAGCCGGAGTTCTCCATCCTCATAACCCGGTGGTGGGTTACAGGACGAGCGTGTGACCAAAGCCAAGCTAAGCAGAGCCTCCCTGAGACTGAAGTTCAGCCACAGTTCTGAGGGAAGCAGCTCTCACAGACAAGCACGATGACAGTGGAAGGGAGTGGGCTCAGCTGCCTGTGCCCTTCATGCCTGCCAGGCGGAGCCAGCCTGACTTACAAGTACCAATGGCACCACCTGAGGCCCTGTACCCAGGCCTCCCTGGACACCTATTACCTAAACTGACAAGTCTCTGTTTTAAGCCAACTGGTATCTGAACTTGCTATGGAAAAGTTCTAACTAGGAGAAGAATATAACAGCTTTAACTAAGTAAGTGCTTACTATGCGCCTTGGTGCCATGTCATTCTTCCATTTCTCCACCCATCCATCCATCCATCCATCCAATCAACAAATAGCTACTGACTACCAGCTGTGTCCCAGGCAGCTTACTTAGCACTGGGAATACAACAGTGAACAAAATATATAGTCTTTTCCCATATTTTAGTTATTTTTGATTTGTTTTTTATTCAGTGGTTCTTATCCAAACTTCATAACATTCCCAAGCTTGTTTCCTCAGGACATTAAAAGTACCCACATCCCTTCTCCTCAAAATAAACTAAAATATGTAAATTGAATTTGCTATAGAGGAAAGAACATGTTGAGATGAAGTCACAGGTATGGAGGGCATCTAAGTTTAGACAGGGTGGCCTCTCTGAAGAGCTGACCTCCAAGCCCTGGTCAGAGGATGAGAAGGCACTAGCCACGAGGGCAGAGAAATTTCCAGGCAGAGGAAACAGAGCATACAAAGGCCCTGGGCTAAGACAGGAAACCATCTGATGTGTTGTACAGCCAGTGGCAGAGTGACAGCTGATGACATGGAAGGAGGAGGAAGCCGCTGAACACCTCAGGGCCTCAACAGTAATGGTAAGGGGTTTGGATTTTGCACTGAGTACATCAAGACCTCGAGGAGGGATTTAACACAGAAACGTAAAATGATCAGATTTGGGTTTTAGGAAAAGTCACTCTTGGCTCATGAAGAATAAAATGAAGGAGAGGGCAAGAGTGGACACAGAGAGCAACGCAGGGGCAGCGCATAGGTCCCGGCAGTAGCCAGGACCAGGGAGGTGGCGTCGATGAGAAAGACATAGATGGATTCGAGACATATTTGGAAAAAGAGCCAATGGGATTTGCCGGGTGATTGAATGTGGGGGTTGAGGAGGCAGAAGGAATCTGAAATGACTCCTAAGTTTCTAGCTAGAGCAACTGACACAGGAGTAAATGGGCTCAGAGAGGTTAAGGGACTTTTCCAAGGTCACAACGCTGGCAAGTGGCAAAGTCGGGATTTTATCTCCTTGGGCCAGGACCTGGGCCATCTGCTTCCAGGGGTCACACTCTCAAGCAATCTTGCTTTCCAATCCTGCAGCCAGCCCAAAGGCACACATATATAGCTGGGAGCAGGGGCCACTGAAATTTATGTGCTACTATTTTTTAAAAAGAAGGATAATGAGAGAAGAGACTCTTGCTTTACAATAATAAAAACAGTGCAGTGTGGACACAAAATTTCCCAATGGTATCCGGCTAGTCAGATCTCTTCTAGAGCAATCTTGCCTTGGAGATGGGCCCAGAGGAGGAGGGGGCAAACACAAGCTGACAGTCCAGGAGCCAGGTGGTTCCCAGAAGAGGCTCGGCACACACCACGCCGAAGACATCTCACGGCAAGGCCATGGGCACGTACTCTTGCTCAAGTCCAGCCTCTTGCCAGTGGAAACCGGGGAGGCAGCCGAGGAACCACAGGCCACCAGCAGCCAGCCCATCTTCTCTCCCCAGAGATCCCTGCAGTGCAACCTGCACTGGCCCAGACGGGAGAGCTCCCGAGACACCGTGGCCCAAGAGACCAGAGACCAGGACTCTGCAGATCATCTTATTTGAATTCAGTTATTCAACAAGAACACACACTCTATGCCAGGCACCGGGGATAGGGCCGTGACTGAAACAGCCAAGTCTCTGCCCACATGGTGCTTCTAGTCTAGTCAGTTTTCACTGCAGCTGGCAGCCCAGAAATGCCAAGGACTGATCAAAAATGCCAAGTAGTACGGGCCTAACCAGGACACTCCTGCCCATGATTGTTCAGATTTCTAGAAATCAGGGGTACCCCCACCCTGAAAGCTGAAGAGAGGATACCGTTGGCTCAAGATCAGAAAAACTGGTTACTTCATCTATTGGAGAGAGTGATGCCAGTTCTCTAAGGCCAGGAACTTGAGTTCAGTGCCTTCAACAGTACCTGGCACACAAGAGGTGCTAAGTATACACTCACTGAATGAGAACACCTGGAAGTAGGCCCCGGCTCTGCACCTTTCCACGGTTTGTCCCTTCCTCCCTTGGGTTCACCAGCCAACTTTGCACCCTGGTGATCTGCACACATGTGTGTCCCACCAGCTGTAAGCCTCCAGGACAGACCATTTTGTCTATTAATTAATCCTCTGTGATAATTAACCTGGGAGCCTGGCACAAGGTAATTGATCAGTGGGTGCATAATGAGTGGATGTGAAGGAAAGAAGAAATGAGAGGAGTAAGGACAGGGAGGGAGAGAGAGAAAGAGAGAGAGAGGAAGAAAGGGAGGGTGGGAGGCAGTCAGTTAATTCAATTACACAACTACATACAGTAGCCCCAGACTACACTATTCTGGCTAAGAGATTAGATGACAAAACTGCGTGGGAAAAGAAAGCTTGGCTGTGGAGTCACCAGGACCCGAGTTTGAATGCTGACTGTGCCATCAGCTTGCTGTGTGACACTGACAAGTCACTCAACTTCTCTGAGCCTCAGTTTGCTCAGCTACAAAATGAGGATCATTGGCCCTGCCTCTCCCCCGGCCCCAGGTGTAAGGATTAAACAGGACAAGATATATAAAAGGCTGGCCTTGTAGCCTGCCACCTTCCTTCCATGTCCCAACTTCAGCTCCTCTCCTGGCAGGCTGGGTGACACAGGCATGCCAGTCTGCCACTGTGGCCTCCATTCCCCCATGGTAAGTGGGGAGCTCTGTGGCCCAGGTCCCCTGGGCTGGTACTAAGATCCCACGCCCAGTGCTGAGATCTCAGTTCCTCAGTCCCAAGGCAGCCCTGTGCTGTTGGGGCCGACCCGCCGGCACAGATGCCCCCATGACGCCGGGTGAGGACGTGTGGCGCTTCCTGGGGAGGCTCCCAGTCGCCAAAGAGCATGGCTGTAAGGATGGCCAGGCCTCTGGCTCCCAAAGAGAGAGCGTGGGGGCCAATGGCAAGAGGGGTAGGAAGGAGAGGCTCGGGGAAGGGGCCGTGGGCACAGGATTCGCGCCGATTAAAGCTCACTTTTCTAGTTCGGACCTCACACATCCTCCCACCTCGCACAGCCTGCATTCCGGGAGCCCACTCAGAGCCACAGCCACTGCCAGCCAGTGGGAAACCAACAAGATGGTGGCAGAAGGCCGGTAGCTTTTGTCCCGTCCCCAAAAAAAGGCCTCATTTTAAATGTGGGACTATGCAAGGACAGAGAGAGGGGAAAGAGAAACTTGCCCAGTCAGGGCCACAGTGAAAACCCCTTACCGGACCTGCCTGCATCTTCAGTTCAAGAACCACCAGCAGCACAAGCTCATTCGGGGGAGCCTGTAGCTGTCGCCCTGGGATCCCCGACTCCACGGCACCCGCCGCTCCCTGCCAGAACCGACCCTGGCCGGCGCTTGCCACTTCCTTCAACAACTTCCAATGGGGAAATTGCCGAAGGGAAAAAAAATATGGCTCGGCGCCAGCAGGCTCTGAAATCACTTCCCCAGCTGCAGCCAGAGCATGGGGCTGCAAGTTTCAGATCTAACCTGTGGAACAGGAGTGGCTGCAGATGGCCACAGTGTGTGACTCCAGATGTCCAGGGCTCCTGCTCATTTCCTATCCCTGGCCCTGTCCCTTGGGCCCCCGGCTCTGCCTCCACACGGGGGGCGCACTCATTCCCACACTCCCAGCACATCCAGCCTTCTCGCAAGGAGGAGTTTTATTTTCCTTAAAGCAATTCCAATATTCATTCTTCCTCCCCCTCTTTCTCTCACACGCTTCCATTCCCCAGGTAAACCCCAACCCCTATGCTGCATTCACAAAGAGTTCCATGAGCCGACCTGTCTCCTCACCCGTCCCACTGACGACTGCAGCTTCCTCACGTTCAGGGTCTCTGCAGAGTGCGGTGTTTCTTCCCCTTCCCCTCTGGGCTCTCAGGAAAGAGTTCCCTGGCATCGGCCTTTCCCCGACTGTCCGCAGTCAGTCTGCCCGCTAGTTCTGACAGCACCCAGGCTGGCTGCTACCAGGGCACCTCACCCCAGCTGTGCACTCCTGGGGTCGGGGAGTGTCTTTAGCGCCCAGCTCTCAGCACAGGGCCCTGCCTAAGGCGGGCTCTAGACCTGCAAGGCCAGTGCAGCCACAGTCAGATGTCTATTTAAGTTAAAATTCATCACAATAAAATAAAATGTAACTTCAGTTTCTCAGTTGCACCCTGCACATTTCAAGTGCCCCTCAGCCACATGTGGCTAGTGGCTACCATGTTGGATGGGGCAGTATAGAACACTTCTATCATTGCAAAAAGTGCTATGGGACAGTGGAGCTCTAGAAGGTGGTCTGATGGTTGGGCAAACATATGGTGCTGGCACCCAAGCTCTCTGTCCCCAACATCCACAGACAGGAAAGAGAGAAGGAACCAAAGGTCATGCATGCCAGAAGTGCCACAGCAGGCTGCAAGCTGCAGCGGGCTGAGGTCTGACTCAGGTAGAAACAGAAGGCAACATACAGAGTCACCTCAGCCACACCAGGAACCTGGAGGTGCAGCTGCCACCCTGTGACCACATCCACGTCTATGCCCTTTCTCTCTACCCAGCAGAAAGGGCTTTATTTCCTGGAAACTTCATGGCCACAAACACTGTCCAACCTAAAGACAAAAGCTGAAACGATACTGAGCTAGCCCTACAGGGACGGCCCCTAGGAAAGCAATATTGAAAAGGAAAGAGGCGATTATACACGCATGTATGGTTTCACACACGTAAGATCTGTTCATGTGTTTTCCTAAGGGAAAAATCAGGGTCCCTGTTATGAAGCTATGAAGAGTCAAGGCCAGCAGAGAACTCAAAGAGGCTGAAAGGACAAATCCTATCACACAGAAGCCATCCCCGGAGGCCTCAGGGAGCATCCCTGGGGCAAATCATCTCTGTGTGTTGACTGACTGCATGGGTGCTGGGCCCCGCAGCACTGACAGCTTAGCAAACGGAAATGGCCAGACTTCGTGGATTTGGATCCCTTAAAAGAAACAAAAAACAAAAACCCCAACATATAGAAAGATAGATATTGACAGAGGTCCCGTTTTCAAGTCTGGCATCCCCAACCTCCACCCACAGTGACTTCTGTTCATTTCCTCATCCCGCAGGTAAGTACCAAGGGCCTCCCGCATGTGTGCCAGGCACCCTGCAGCTGGGCACCTGCCCTCCTCCGGGCACTCGGTCTCTTTTAGGTCCTGAGCCACCTGAACTACCAAGAGGCTGCATGTCATGGTGCGTGGCTACATGAGCAGGTGGGCACCCTCAGACGCATTCATGAGGTACCTTGAAGAAATCCTATATCTTACTATTCTAAGAATATGTGGATTCTTATGGACTAACACAGAGATGAGGTTAAGACTAAAAACCGGCAGAATGGTATATATCATAGGATCCCATTTTGGCAAATTAAAAAAGGAAGGGAACAAATTTATATGTCAGTTTAAATGACTGAAAAGTGCGTGAAGGGGTCTGGCAGGCGACCCATCAACTTGTTGACAAGCTGGGACCCTGAGACATGGAAGAGGAGTGAGGGCCTTTGCCTGCTTACTTTATAACACTTTATAACTCTTCTGTACTCTCTGGTGTTGACAACAGTTTAAAATCCCCATTTCTCAGTATTGGTATCTGCTTGCTTCCTGATTGCTTCTCGTGTGGGAGAGCAGATACATCTGAGAGGCAAAGCCCAGCCGCCCATTGGCAGGTTTGGGGAAGCGGAAGGACATAACTTCTACTCTAGGCTCCTTTACTCTCCAAAAGAAGCAACTGTCTGGGGCAAGAACTTAAAAGACAGTCTAATCCGTCATTTGTCATGGGTAAACTGAGGCCCAGAGAGACGAAGTTACTTGCTCGGGATGTCAGATCATAAAAGGCAGGGGGCCCACTCTAGATATGCAGACAATCTCAGTTGCTGCCTGGCCAACCATGGCCACAGGAGGGCAGGTCCATCCTGCTTCCACTGAACGGCAGCTCTGGGAGGCAGCAGGTACCTGTGGTCCATCTGCAGTGCCCACCACAGGGGCTGGCCTACAGGGGCCACGGAGCACGTCAGCCAGGTAAACATGGTGTGTGTGTGATCCTTGCCTGGGAAGAGAAGGGCAGACACCATGACTTCCTGGCCTCCTCTACCCCCTATAAGTCCCTCCTGATCCTAGAGGTACTTTTTGTCACAAATCCCTCTCACACACACACTGGGCACTATTTCTTCAGGGTGCCGAGCTGCCTTGGAGGAGACTCTCTCGAGGCCAAACTTCAGAGCCAGCTAAAAAGAGGACAGGTCTAGAAGGAACCTCCAAGCCAGACCAGCTGCCCCACAGAGACCCCGAACACGTATCCCCACCTCCCAGGCCAGGTTTCTGGAGATCCTGATGGGTTCTAGGTCCTTTCTGAAGCTTGACAAAGGGAAACCCTTCTCCCTCACAGATCTGGACTCTGGAGTCAGGGCTGTCCCATGAGGACGTTGCGTCCTTGCATTGGCAAGACCTCGGCACCCCTTCTCCTTGGTGTGAGCCAAGCTGTCCTGTCCTATCAGCCCCTTGCAGGATCTGGAGCTTCCTAAACAGCAGGTGGGCTAAGGCACCAGGGCGAGCAGGCCAGGAAGAAAATGCCACTGCGCTTCCAGCCTCCAAGGCACCGGGCCGGTCCAGATACAGCAGAGGACACATGTTCCCATAAAGGCCTGGGCTTCCTGGAGGGTTCCCCAGGCAGGGCCAGGGCGGGCTGCAATCAGGCCCTGCACCACAGCGACCATTTGACCCACCCAGGGACCCTCGTCTCTCCTCTGCCTCTCTGATTCTTATTCTGAGGGCGTGGCCCTACACAATTTCTTGGGCAGCATGCAAGGACAAGGGTGGGGAATCCTAACTAGGACCTAACCAAGTACAAGTTTGGAAAAGGTACACATGCAGCTTACTGTCTGTCCCAGGTGCATCTGGAATGATAGTCTCTCTCTCTGCACTGCCTGTTAGAAAAAGCTGAGCAAAGGCTACTTTGACTGTTTTATTGTATTTGAAGGACACTTTGGCAACATTAAAATCCAGCCCAGTGTTTAAGAAGTACCCAGCATTAAAAACAAAAACAAATTCAGCCCAGCGAGTTCACTTTCAGGACTTCTTTCCTAAAGAAACACACACACAGGTGCACACAGATGTTCCTGGCAGCAGAGCTTGTAATCACTAAGCGAAGGAGCGGGTCTGGTCTAATCGCACGTGTGCAGAAAGAGACAGAGGAAGGTGAGGGCTAGAAAGTGACCAGGAGCATGGGCAGGCCCCAGGGACAAGGGGAAGTAGGGACGTCTTTCACTTTATTTCCTTGTTTTATTCCACCCTCCCCACATACACATACAATAAACATACTCTCTAATAAAACCAATGTTTTAGAAAGCAATGGTTCATCTGGAAAGATGAAAAAGTGGTGATGTTTGCACAACAACGTGAATGTACTTAATAGCACTGGACTGTAAGCTCAGAAATTATTAAAATGGTAGATTATGTTATGTGCATTTTACCACAATTTCAAAAAATAAACATAATAATAAAAGCAAAGCCAAGCAAGGCTCTGGCTCTCGGGGCTCCCTGGATAAATCACTGATTCCAGGGCTGGGGCTGGAAAAGAAAGGAGGAAGCTGGAGCATCTTGTGGTGTGAGAAAGGAAAGAAGTGCTCAAAATCCAAACAAAAAATAAAACAGAAGGATGGAGACATGTCAAAGGACACAGGGACCAACCTGCAGGAGCTCCCAGTGGCCGAAGCTGGAACAACATGAGCAACAAAATAAATACAGTACTTAGTGTTGGATTATAACCGGAAGTGTAAAAGAAACAGGCAGGAGTCCACAGTGACATAAATAAATGACTGACTAAACAAATGGGAGAGAAGACTACTCTTTCCTATAGAAAAGTTCCAAATAATACATGTAGGTACACCTCCTAGAGGAGGTGGAGCATCACCCACTTCCCCGCAGTCCTAAGGCTGGGCCAGACACAGGGACTCACTTCCAAAAAGTAAGGAGGGGAAACGGAAAAATAGTAACTTTACAATGGAGAAACCTGCAGATGTGACATTGGCCAAGTGACGAGGTCCCGTCATCAGGGAAACCCCGTGGACACTGTGTTCCCCAATATAATAGGACAGGAAGGGCACTTCACCTGCATTACGTTCTTAACAAAAACCCATAATCCCAACAAACAACAGACAAACCCAGAAACCTGGCCTCAAGGCTGTCAAGGTCACAAAAAATAAGGAAGGACAGAGAAACTGTCACAGAGCAGAGGAAACCGGGGAGACAGGACAAATAAAAACAATGTGACGCCCTGGACTAGATCCTAGAACACAAAGAGGACATTAAAGGAAAAACTGGTGAAATCCAATGAGTCTGGAGCTTAGCTAATAGTGACATTCCAGTGCTGCTTCCTCAGTTTTGACAAATGCACCCTGGGAAGGTGTGATATTAACAAGGGGGAAATGGGTGAGGGGTATGAACAAGACCCTCTGTGCATCTCTGCAACTTTTCTGTAAATCTAAAACTATCCCCAAATAAAAAGTTATTTAAGAAAATAAACAATGGTTTACATGACATTAAGAAGTCAAACGATTCCATCTATGAGATCAACTTTGGAAAGGCATAGGTTTTCACAGTTTGGAACTTTTTCTTCTAATTATTGAACCTATCTTTGACAGGCAGAACTTCCAGAACCGATTCCCACTGAAAGCACACAGAATCCTTCAGGGCCTCCCCGCAGGGAGACAGGTCAGAATCCCAATAACAGAATAAAACAGACCCACACCCAGGGCCAGCCCTGAGGTCCACACCCCAAGAGGACAGCTCTAGCTTGGGGCACCCCCCATCGCTAGACACACACACACACACACATACACACAAACACAAGGAGAAACTCCTAGGAGCAGAGCTGAACTGAGGCAGCCCTCTCCCCAGTCTGAAGGGGCTGGAGCTGGGTATACTAAAGGGATAGAATACTCTGGCCAGAACCCAGGAACGGACATGAAACTTGGGAGGAAGAAAAAGAGAAATCTTGAGAAAGAAGGTCCGGAGAGTTTGGGGAATTCACCCAGCCAATGGTCCCCTCTGGTTCTCAAAGCCCAGGCAGAAGGTGGCTGGGCCCACTCCCCGGGCTGGCTCCTGCAGCCCAGCCCGCCCTCCTCCTGTTCCCCACCCACTCCAGCTCCATCCCCATCGGCCCTGATGGTGAGGATGCCCTTGGTACCAGCTGGGGTACAGGAGTTGGCCATTCAGCCCAATGTGCCACCCTCTGTGTCCTAAGTTCTGGGCCACCAACTGTTGCCTCTTGACTCAGAAACCAGCCTCTGGTCAGCTCTTGTTCCCAGCCTTGCTTTCACTCCCAGGAAGCTCTTTAGAGCCACCTGAAGTGCAAGCTTCTCCTGCAGTCTCTAACTGGGTCTGGCTCTAACAGGGGATTAATAGCAGCTGAGGGTAAAAAATGCAAAATTGCCTTAATTTTCCCTCCTCCACTCCAGTGAACACCAATGTGCCTCTAAGCACCTGACCCTCACAATTGCCTGGGCTGGCAAGCGGTGCATGAGTTATTCCCCCATTTTATAGAGCAGGAGACTGAGGCTCAGGGCGGTGAAAGAGTTAGCCAGGATCCCAAACCCAACCATTCTGAAAGGAGGGAGAGAGGGTGGCTGAGAGGCAGGACTCAGGAGAGTAAGGTGTGGAGGGACACCCAGCTCTGCTCCTCACTGGCTCTGGGATCCTGGACAAGATACTACACCCCACTGTGCCCCCACTTCCATAACTGTGAGATGGTGGAAATGGTCCCTGCTGTTGGCGTGCTAGGACAATTAAATGAGACAATGCATTAGAACACTTAGCACTACACATCAAGTGTGCTCTGTGTCAGCTCTGAAGCAAAACGGGCCACAGGCTCTCAGGGATCCCAGGACCCCACGTAGTCATAGGTGCAGCTCAATATCCAGACAGCAGAGGCCTCCCGGGGAAGGAGGGCTCAGGCTCATGGAAGCAGCAACCCTAGGGAATGAAGGGGACGTCAGCATGCTCAGACGGCATGCTGCAGCAGCCCAAGAACTCTCTGGGGTGCTGGCTCCCCCACCTTCCCTGCCCCAGCCTTCCTGGAGAGAGCCATCTCCCCTGGGGGCACCAACTCTCCCAGGACTCTTTCTGGAGGTGACTCTTAGGCAGCTGGTCATAGCTGCAAAGGCGACTCTTTGGGGCAATGACCCCTACGGTGGCCTCTCTTGTAAGACTTAAACTGAAAGCCAGAGCTGACAGCCACCTGTGTCAGCATCCCTCAGGACCACGGCCTTGGCTCCTGGGGCCATCTACCATGTCACGATGAAATCCACTCATCCGATAAATAAATAGGTATTTATTTCTATATCTATCTCAATCAAATGACTACTGAGCTCAAAAATCAATGGGGATTTTGTGGCAAATAAACCAGAGCAGCTAGAGAATGAAGGGTGGGGTGATCTTTAGATCAGATCATCAAGGAAGACAGTGTGGAGGAGGTGACCATGGGCCGACACTAGAATGATGTTCAGGGGATGAGTCACAGAGTACTCCAGGGAGGGGAGGAGCCGGTGCAAGGTCAGACCAGAGTGAGCAACAGAGAGGGTGAGCAAGAGGAGGGCAGAAAGGGGTAGGCAGAGGCGAAAACAAAAGAGGCATCCGGCATTTAAAGGAAATGGGGAGCACTGGACAAGCACGTGATCTAATTCATGTTTCTAAGTGGCCTCTCCAGCTGCTGGGTAGGTATGAAGTGAAGAGGGTAAAGGATAAAGCAGGAAGATTAGTCAATACTAATCAAGACTAGTCAAGGGACTGATGCAGGGGTTCAGCAAGAGATGACAGAGGTTTGGACCACAGCGCTGGAGGTGGGGACGGCGGAGGTGGACAGGTCTGCAGCGTGTCTTGGAGGACAGCCCCCAGGGCTTGCACTCCTGGGTAAGAGCAAGGGAGGGATCATGGTTGACTTCTAGTGCGTGTGGCTTAGGCACCCGGTGGACATTGCTACCATTTACTGAGATGGGACGCCGGGGTGGGAAAGCAAGCATGGATGTGTATATGGCCAGGGAAGAAGAGTCTGCTCCAAACATGTCACTTTCTGAGCTGCCTCATGATCTCCAGCTGGAGAGGTCCCCAGGCAGCAGGGATGCTCCTGCCATTGTGCCCTGACCCCCCCCATTTGAGCTCTCTCTTCAGAGTTCCCGCTCTAGTCCTCCACACCAAGTGACATCCTGGTTTCCAACCTCCTTCTGGCTTTGGGGCTCTGCTGCCTGCCTGATCCCTGGATATGAATGAGCTTACTCATTACTCACTGACCACCCAGCTCCGTTTCATCATGCATAGCTTCATGCTTCAAACACTACCTGACTCAGTATCCCCTATGCCTCTGGGCCTGGCTAGAAGACTCCTTCCCCAGCTACCACAGAGCTGACCATGTGACAAGGCAGCCCCCGCGGCCGGCCACAGTACTGGCTTCTGCCCTGGGAACACCCCGCCCCTCTCTCAAAGATGGACATGGATGGAGCTGGGTGCCTACACATTTCAGATCTCTGCAGGGAGATCCTTTGGGGAGCTTCTGCCAACGATGCCTTAGGTCCAAGAAAGGAAGTGAAAAAGCACTTTGGAGTCCAGCACGCCTGGGTCTGAACCTCGAGTCTGTCCCTCCTCCTAGCTCTCTGGCTGGCGTAGGGCCCCAGTGTCCTCAGCTGTAAGCTGAAGCTGTGAGTGTGAGGGGATCTGCTGTCTCTGAGCTCTTAGCGGGGCAGGGGGAGGGGATAGGAAGGAGGCAAGGTGGGATGGGGCAGGGGGCTGAGGGCCACTCAACTTTCCATCGCCTCCAAGTTCATGATCTTAAACCTGTAACCAGGGACTCATCGTTACATGTTCAGGCCTCCTTTCTGTAGGGAGAAAACTGTCAGGCAGACAGGCAGGCGGGTGGGTGGGGAGGTGGATGGAGACCATAGCCCATCATGCATATTATCTGAGCATGTGTGAATACGTGAATATTTGTGAATACTCAAGAAAACTCCATTTCGCAAAGCACAGTTTCCTTCAAACTTCTCTGACCCACCCCTTTCTGCCAGCTTAAGAGCTGGCGTACCCCACAGATAGGAGGGTCACTGGGGCCCGGGACAGCTCCAGGGGCGTCTGAGGTATCGAGAACTCTCTTGCTGAGCTCCCCTGTGGGTCCCCCATTCACCCCCACCTCCCCATCCCCGGGCCCATGACAGGAACCTTTTATGTTGGTGTCACTTCCCGTCCAGGAATCTCTCCTAGGGAAAATTCCTAAGTATACAAACAGCTTCATAAATAATATTAGCCCCTGTGCTATGTCTAATAGCCCATGGCTGGAGTTAACCTCTGCCTGGTAACTGACTACACCACAGGCACGCAACAAGACATAAATAAATAATAAATACAACATCAAAGCATGAAAACATGAAGAAAACGTGTTGGTAAGCATGTCAAATGATAAGAACAAAACAGACATTATTTATTCAGGGTGATTTAAACCAGTGCTTGCCAACAGAAACATAATGCAAGCCATTTACTTAGATTTTAACTTTGAAGTAGCCACATTTTAAAAAGTAAAGAGAAAACAAATGTGGGAAAATTAATTTTAATATTTTATTTAGCTCTATGTATCCAAAAGAGTGTGATTTATACTAGATATAAAAAAGTTGTGAGTGAGACTTTACATTCTTTTTTTCTGTACCAAGTCTTCAGAATTCAACCCATCTTCAAATGCATATCTTTGAAAGAGCACATCTGAATTTGGACTAGCCATGTTTTAAGGGCTTAATAGCCACACGAGGCTAGTGACTACCTTACAAGACAGCCCAGGTCTTGCCCCTTTCTCACCCAGAAATTTTAAAAAGACTTTTGAATTGGTGACAGGGTGGGGATGACTAGAGCATAATGATCAGGTTTTCTCTGAGTAGTGGGAATATGTTATGTGATTTTTTTTCCCTTCTCTTTCTGTTTTCCAAAGTGTCTAAATATAATGAATTCATGTTACTTTTTTTTTTTTTTTTTTTTTTTGAGACAGAGTCTCACTCTGTTGCCCGGGCTGTAGAGTGCCATGGCATCAGCCTAGCTCACAGCAACCTCAAACTCCTGGGCTCAAGCAATCCTTCTGCCTCAGCCTCCCAAGTAGCTGG
>CAUYRT010100158.1:0-10772 GCA_963574885.1 Lepilemur ruficaudatus | reverse complement strand
CATTCCTACCAGCACTGTATGAGTGTCCACACTCCCCACACCCACACCAGCATTGGGTGTTGTCATTTTTTTGTGTTAGCCATTCTGATAGGTGTGTAGTGACGTCTCATTGTGGATTTAATTTGCATTTCCCTGATGGTTAATGATGCTGAACATGTTTCCATGCGCTTATTCACCATCCATCTTCTTCAGTATCATGGAACTTACAGGATTCTGCTAAAAACATTTTTCATAAAAACATGGTTCCCTCTCCACTAGAAAACTGACCTTTTCACAGACAAGGGGACTGCTGCAGAAGCAGGTTAAATACCTGGAAGCCCAGCACCCATGAGCTAACACTCGGGATTCAAATCCAGGTGGCTTAGCATGTCACACAAGCCCAGGGCGGTGAGGCCACCTAACTCTTCTGACATGGAGAAGCTCCATTCTTTGGCAACTTCGTAGGACCAAAATTTGACCTTACTAACAAAGTTTATGACTTCCCTTACAGTATCCTGTAATAGTTATTTGAATACATATCTTTTATTTCCCTCTGGACCCTAAGAACTTCAAGGAAAGAATCTTTATCTGATTTATCATTTGATTCTCACAGTCTTTGACACATTCAACTTTGTTGAAAAAATAAATGAAACAGTTTCCTGCAATGGATGGGGAGAAGAACCTCTTTCATTTGCTTCATTCATTCAACAAATAGTATCTGAACCTGTCCTAGGGGAAAGGCACTTGGTTAGCTCTGGGCAGCAGAGCGGAGAACAAAAGGGACCCAGGCCCAACTCTCACAAAACCTACATGAGAATGGGAGAGACAGACATTTAGTCACAAGTCACACCAATAACTGTGAGGCACAAGACTCTGATAAATACTGCAAAGAAACGTTAAAGAGTGAGATGAGAGATTAAAAGGACTGATTCCTTACTTAGATTGTGGAATGGGCAGGCATGGAAGGCTTCTTTAAGAAAGCTCGGCTCATCTGAAATGAGCTTTAAAGAATAATTTGGAATTAACTGGGGAGGGAGAGCAAAGAGAGAGAGAGAAGAAAAATGTGTTGAGAGGCAATACTTCACCATTTCCTCCAGAAAGGATCGATTTTGAGTATATAACGTTTCGGAGACATGAAAGAGTTTGTTGAACTGGAGACACTAACAGAAGTTCATGAAAGTGAAATGAACCTGAAGAGGTAGGCAGGGCCAGAAATGCAAGTCTCATTCGTCATTTTAGACCTTTTCAAGGCCTTTCATCCTAAAACCAAATTGGCACAGAAGTAGCATGGAGACAGTGGCTTTCTCAGACTTTTAGTAGCTTTTAAAGGGACGGCACTAGTCTAGAACAAGCTTGACTCTGTTTAGAACCATGGAGGTTCACTGGGAACCCTTTCTGACTGCCCATCAAGCATCTGTCATCACATATTTAAGGCAGGAAATGCAGGCAGACTGATCTCTGTGCCTTTCCCAGTTCCCAGAGTATCACAGGGGACTCTCCCCCTCACTACTGTTCCTTCTGGAACCTGGTCACAGAAGATCGATTCTTACATGCATTAGAATCACTTGAAGGAGATTTTAGGCACCTTTCCACTGCCTAGAGATTCTGATTCATCATATCCAGAAAAGCTATATTTTTCAAAAGCTTTTCAAGTGATTTTATGTGTAACCAGGATGGCGAATGACTGTTTTTAGGAATATATTGAGAAAGATGTGATGTGCTGATGCCATCTTCTCCTTGTAGGAGAAGGAGAGAAAACATTTTCTTAGAAAGATCAGGGGCGTTGCCCTTAGTCTTGTAATAATTACATTTACATGTAACAGGTAAAGCTTAATTTCTTCCAAAATACCATTGTTGAGAGGATGCTGGGAAGAGTAGGAAGCACAAGGAATCTGTCTCCCACCTGGACAATAAAGGCACTAGCAGAATCTGCCTTATGTAACGTATTCTGGAGCTCTGGAGTCCACTGAAGTCTTGCAATTTATAGGAGAAGGCTTGGACAGTAAACTGTGGCAAATTGCAGTCACTTTCAACTCTTAGCACAGTAGCAACTGCTCATCCTCCCTTGCCCAGCTCTGTGGTAGGCAGTCACGAGCATGGTCCTAGAGCAGCTTTCATGCAGTTTGCAGGACCAGAGTAGGCAAAAAGGACTCTGTCCTCCTAATATTAGCAATATTTGCTCTGATCATAAAAGTGCAGCCATTGTTGTTGTGACTTCCCCCATTGTTGTACATCCCTGACCCTCAGGCTAAACCAATTTCCAGGGAATTTAAAGGGCTGCTGATCTTCCCCCAGTCCTCTTCATTTTTCTCTTTCCCCACTTTTGGTAGCCAGACAATAAAGACTAGGACATTCAAAAGCAGCTGCATGAATGGGGAAATTTAAAAAGTGGCCATGCATGCCCAGGGAAAGGCACAGGCTCAGAAAAGATCTCAGAAGACATTAAGTTTATACTTCAGGCTGATCATTGTTGTAGAGACAGCATATAATGAAAAAGTTATACACAAAAACAACAGCAGATAACAGCAAAACCTGGAGAAGGGGGAGAATCTGATTTTCAGAGTTATCACATTATTATATTCAAATGTCCAGTTTTAAACAAAAAAAAAACTGCAATGCATACAAACAACAACAACAACAAAAAATCAGGAAGGCATGGCGTATTCAAAGGAAAAATAAAGTCAATAGAAACTGTCTCTGAAAAAGACTTTGATGGCAAATGTACCAGACAAAGACTTTTAAACAGCTGTCCAAAAGATGCTCAAAGAACCAAGAAAGATGTAGAGAAAGTCAAGAAAATAATGAAAGAACAATATGGAAATATTAACAAAGAGAGAGAAAACCTAAAAAGAAACCAAAAATAAATTCTGAAGCTGAAAAGTACAAAAACTGGAAAAAAAAATTCATTCGATGGGTTCAAAAGCAGGTTTGAGCAGGAAGAAGAAATAATCAGTGAACGTAAAGGACAATGGAAATGATCAATTCTGAGAAACAGAAAAAGAAAAGACTGAAGAGAAGTGAATGGAGCCTAAGGGCCACATGGAGGTGAACCAACATATACATTGTGGGAACCACAGAGGAAGAGAGAGAGAAAGAAGCAGAGAGAATATTTCAAGAAACAAATTCCCAATCTGATGAAAGACATGACTATAAATGTCCAAGAAGCTCCACAAATTCCAAGTAGGATGAACTCAGAGATACCAACACTGAAACCCATTATAATTGAACTTTCAAAAGTCAAAGAAAAAGAATCTTTAAAGTATCAAGAGAGAAGCGACTCATCACATGCCAAGAGATCTCAACAAGATTATCAGGAGATTTCTCAGCAGAAACACCCAAGTCTAGAAGGCAATGGGCCAACATATTCAAAGTGTTAAAATAAAAAAAGCTGTCAACCAAGAATCCTAAGTTTGGCAAAACTGTACTTGAAAAGTGAGGGGGAAATTTTGACATCCCCACATAAACAAAAGCTAAGGGAGTTTGCTGCCTCTAGACCTACCTTGCAAGAAATGCTTAAGGGAGTCCTGCAGGGTGAAATGAAAGGACACTGACAGGCTATATGAGGAAATAAAGATCTCAATAAAGGTAAATACATGGGCAACTGTAAAAACTAGTATTATTGTATAATGGCTTATAATGGCATTTTTTGTTTTGTATGTGATTTGAGTCTAATATATTTTTAAAAAACAATTAGCTGGTATTATTATAACTTTAGTTAATGTCTCCATATTTTGTTTTCTACATAATTTAAGAGACTAATGCACTTAAAATAGTAATAGGCATATCTCAGAGATATTGCAGATTGGGTTTCAGACCACTATTCTTTGTGATTACCATGGGGATTACATGTGCAACTAGATCTATCAGACAAAATCACAGTGGCAGAAAGTAGAATGATGGATACCAGGGGGTGGAGAGAGGGAGGAATGTGAAATTATTGTTTAGTACGTAGAGTTTCCATTTTACAAAATGAAAAAGTTATGGATGGTGATACTGGTTGTACAATATAATGAATGTATTTACTATCACTATTGTACATGTAAAATAATATAATGGTAAATTTTATATCATGCAAAAAAATAAAAATCAGAAAAGAGAAAAAATTAAGCCAATAATAAATATTATAGCATTGTTATTTCTTTTAATTGAATGGAAGAGCTCTAAATGGAATAACAGTGATATAGTCTGTGTCTTGGTCAACTCAAACCACCATAGCAAATTACCATAGACTGGGTGGTAAAATCAATTGAGCAACTAGAAGTGGCCAAGCCCTTTGCCAGGTCGTGTATGCACATCATCTCACTGCTTGAAGCAGCCGTAGGAGATAAGAATCATTATTTCCATTTTTACAGATGGAGAAACTCAGGCTCAGTACAGTTAAGTCACTGCGAGCCGCACACCTGACACTGGGATATATTTTAAACCACATCACACTGAGGTAGGCTTCCAAGTTATTTCACTGGCATGTACCTGCGGATGCTTTCATCAACCATCAGAGTTTGTGTCTCATGTTCATACCCCACTCAATCTCTTCCCCCCGAAGCGGCTGGTTCTGGAACCCACAGCCCCTGTTGGCAGCACGTTGCCAGCTCTCAGGGTTGCGAGCAGATGCCTGTCGCTTTGGCGAGCCAGATCTTGGGCGGTAGAGATGCTGGAGTAGCGGTCAGGACGGTGAAAAGCTCTCATCGATTCACCTCCTGACGTCCACGTGTTCACGTCTCAACGGCAGGTACGAGGCTGTGAATTATGGCTCCCTTTTGACTAAACCTTTCCACTCCCCGTTCAGCCTATTTTCCGTCCTGGGTCACTGTCACTGGGAGTAATTTCCGTCCTGATTCTGGCACTCTGAACTCTCTACTTCCCAGGAACTGATTTTTGCCTCCACCAAGTGAAGGATGCCCAGGCCCCTGACAGCACCGAGTCTGCTGCCCTCTGCTGACCATAACTGGAATGTTACCTGTTTAACCTTGCAGACAAAATTTGCGGGCGCACAGTGGAAAATCATGCTACCAATATAGATCAACCTTTTACAGACGGAAAAAACACAAAATTCAAGAGACACTAACAGAAAAAATGAGAAGGTCCAAGTGGAACACATGTAACAGCTGATTATTGAAGAAAATAGATAATTAAGGGAACAGAAGAAAAATTGATCTTTTAAGAAATGTTAACATCTTCAGGGGCAAGAAGCAAAAGAATAGGAGGCTATGAATCAAAACGATCAAACATATTTACTGTTTTATGTTTAATTTCTTGGAAATTAAAGATATCATTGGCCAAGGGAATAATTTAATAGGCTTGAAGATTGAGTTTAAAGACTCCTATTTGACCTTGACACTTTGAACGTTTGTCTTTCAGTTTTAATAACTTAATATTACATTTTTTTCTCAATAGGTAGATCCATGCTTTTGGCCCATCAGTAAGGGGTAATTTAATAATCAGAATAATGTAAATGCTATTTCAATTTATAGAGTCAGCATATAAACAAAACTTGGAGACAATAATAACTAGAAAACCTGACTAGTATTAATGTTGATAATGTAAAAAAATCAAAGTCTGGATGTTAAGGTAGCAGAAGGATGTGGCAGGTAATGTCAGACACAAATTTTCTCACCATATGTAGCAAAAATTAAGATATAATTAATGAGACAAAATAGAGTTTAACTATATTCTTTAAAATTATGAAGATAACCACCAGAAGAACAGAAATAATATGCCTGAAAAAACTTAGGCGTTGATGGATAAAGAAATATGAACTAAGTTTCTTATCTTTCGATAGATACTATCTAAAGTTGGAAAACAAAGAGTAGGCGTATTAGCACACCTGTAGAGTTATGGTGATAACTACTGACAGGACAAAACAGGTCTTAAAATAGGAGCTAGATAAGTGGGGAATGGGTGAACGAAGTCAGGTGGAGAATTCATTCTTCATTTGGTACCACTCAGACTTGTTTCATTTTCTTTTTACTTGTGTGTTAATCTTATACCATAAAGTTAAAAGTAAAAACAAAAACAAAACTTCCTGCAGCTGCAGCTCTTGGCATCATTTCTTCCCCCAGCTGCAGCCACTCTCTTTGTGCTCACGGTCAGATCACCCTGAGACAGGAGGGAATGAAAAAGGCAGCAGGAAAAGTTTCTGCCCTGAAGTTCAGGTTTTCTGGGGTCCCTTTTTGGCTGTGTGTGCCTGCGTTCTGTCTTTTCAAGGGCCTGATCTTTTGGAATACTAATGTTTGACCGCTTTAACCCGTCATATCTAGAATCTCCTTAAAGTTTTGCTAAATTTGGGCATCCTTCTGTTGTTTCTTGAAGAGAGTAATCTTGACTCACTGGCCCTTTCTGTGATCCTTGTATTTTAATTTTTTTCTTTTCTTTTTATTCTTGACCATAGTCAACTACTGGTCAGCCAGGACCAACATGGCCTGCTTAGGGAGGAATGTAATGTCTATGGAAGGGTGGTGACAATTACTATTATCAGAATAAAGAAAACCTGAACTATTATTAAGTTAAACAGTGCTGAGGGAGGAAGGTGATGGCCATTACTCCATTCCTCATGTTGTCATAGAGAAGAGTGGACTTTGCTCTCTTAGGAAGAACACACATGGAGGGATTTGGGAGTAGAGGTTTTCTTTAGACTAACCACAGTCTTGCATTGAAACATTAGACATGAGGAAATGTAGAAACCAGAATATCAACATTTTCTAAGAAGGAATATATCTCAAACGCCACTCACATGGGAGCTTCCCAGAAGCATCACCACCACCACCAACAGCCACAAAAAAATCACAAAGAAACACACATATGAAATATGTGGAAGCACAACTGTTGATGGGCAATTTCTGCCCACTGAAGACAGATTCACAGGCTGCAGACTCTTGGCACTGGTGCCGCTGACTGGCCTTCCGTGGGGCTTAAACCCTGCTGTTCTCGGGTCCTTGCTGCCTGCAGCACAGGCATCACTAAGTGACCTGCCATGCTCTTTGGCTGGCATCAACCATCTCAAACTAGATCACACCATTCACTCTGGGAGCATAATTTTGTGTGTGATAACTTATGTAGGGGAGCTGCAGTTTCTTCTGTGACTACGGACCCCTTGGAGGGCTGAACTAATTAGAGATTTAAATTAATTTTGAAGAGACTGAAGAAGCTGTATCCAGTCCTGTGAAAGACAGCACAGGATACAGTTGAAGTTAGAGGAACCCAGGCATCGTCATAAGATCTTCTGGCTGAGAAAAAGCCAATTGTATAAAATTGGGAATAAAGGAATTCAGACTTTCCATAGGCTTTTCATTTGCAAGAGGATTTCGTGTGGGAGAAGTTAAAGAATATTGTTCAAGTTTGGAACATTTTTACACTGTTGATCTGGTCTTTCCATTCATTTCATGGAGACCGGTGAGCTATTCTGGACAAGACTGGGCATCATTTGTGATAAGAACTAGAAGAGGGAATGACTTTTCAGCTAAGAGTGTTTCGTGGAGTTCTGTCTGACTCATGTTGCTGAAGTCTTTTGTGAGCAACAAGCGAAATGCCCATCAGCAGTTCCAAAGGGACTTAGTGTAGGCAGAAGCGGGTTAGGTAAGTGAGAACACAGCAGACGTCCTTGCTGAGGGGGACTGCCCACCCTGGCTTCCTTCTGAGTTGCAGGTGAAGTCCACTGGGTTAGGACATGGTGACCTGTCCTTCCCAACCGTCCTTCACTCGCCTGCGGGCTTCACATGCGCGTGTCACCCATACCAATACCGATATAATATTTTTCTTTAAACATTCAGTGTGTACTTTTGAAATCTTGTTCTCAATTTTTTGCTTATGATCAACAGTATATTCAAATGTTAGTTATATATATTTCTGAATACAGATTAAAATACATAATTACTAAATTTTTTAAAAAAATGCCTGTCAGCATGCTACGTAAAATCAATTTACATAGTGCCAGCGGAACTCAGGCTGTGATATTCTAAGAGAAGAAAAGGCCGGCAGATGTTGGAGGGATGCTTTTTGCTCCACCCTTCAGGTTTCCACTCCAGACCCGAGGACAGAAAATGAACAGCAAGAGGAATGTTTCGGGATCCTCTCTCCACCCCCTCTCTCTCCATCCCATGTGGCAAAGAAGAAACCTTTCTAAGACTGTAGGAGCTTGGGTACCGTGCTTTCTACTTCTTCCTTGGTGGCTCAGCACGCAGGGTTCACTCCCAGGGTGAGCTGGGCTGGACACGTTGGAGGAGGAGGAGGAGGACTCGTTGTCTGGCCTCCCTGGTCCTCCCTGTTCCAGCGGTGACCACATGGCTACTTGGTTCACTGGAGAAGTAGCAAACCGCGTTTCTGCCTTAAGCCCCAGAGACACTCAGCTTTGCTAGAGCGCCCTGTAATTTGGGTAATAATACATACATTAAATTTCAATCTCCTTCTGTTTCCTGTGTCTGTTTCTGAAATTGGTTAAAACCTATAAAGTGGAAGGATCAGGAATACATGTTAAGCACTAATTCTAACACACCATTTGGATACGAAAACAAGGGGAAGGAATGAGAGAAGAAAATGTCAATGGAAGAAAATGAAGACTACTGTTATACAGCAAAATACCCTGTGTTTAGAAACATTTAATGGCAGCTTATGATGAAAAAGTTTTTGTTTTTTTAAAGTTAACCCAACACTCAAACACTGTGACGGCAAGTTCTCACTTCCCCAGCGTGGGGCGAGATTCACATGGTATTCTCGTCTTCTCGGGAGATTCACATGGTATGCTCGTCTTCTCGCGAGAGTCACATGGTATGCTCGTCTTCTCGTGAGAGTCACATGGTATGCTCATCTTCCCGCAGCAGAGTCTGGAGCAGGGGGACTTTTCCGAGTCTCTCGGAGACAATGGCGTGTGATAGAAAGAACACTGGCTTTGGGGATGGATTCTGGGTGTTTGAAAGTGGGCAAATTACTTAACCTTCCTGAATCTCAGTTCTTACACCTGCAAAACGGGGACAGTGATCCTTGCATGATTGATGTGAGGATTAAGGTAATGCAAGTAACTAATTTATGCCCGATCCCCTCCCTGCCCACACAGATTGGGCTAAAGATATTCTAGAAAGAATTCTCTCCCTAGATAGGGCTTCCCCATGGTTTTGCTTTATGTTTCATCTCTGGGACTCAGTGGGCCTTAGAAGACTTGTGGAACCTTCATTTGGAGCCAGTTCTTCTCTTCTCCCCACACACTTCTCCCCACATAGACCTGAATTGAGGCTTGCGGGCTCTTCCTTGCTCCAGAGGATTCCTTATTTGCGACTCAGACTTCATTTCCTTTATCTCACAGTTCTCCCCATCCCTGTGAGTTCCTAAGACCACTGCTTGTAGCCCGTCTCCCATTCCCCCACCAACCTCAACCTCCATTCACTTAGAAGGAGACTGCTGAACAGGTGCAAAGCACCCCAGCGGTGCCTGGCACACACTAATAATCAATATCCACCCATTTCCTCTCTTAGACTTGGGGGCTGTAGATTGGACAGCCTGTTTTTACAGAGCTGCACTGGCTATTACCATGGTGAACATAGTGCTCTAAGAATTTGTACATTAGACATGAAATATTTTGCACATTAGACTCAATCTTTAAAACCACTAGCATCTGCACTTGGTCAGTGAGACTGCCATTTCAGAAAAAAATTCAAGTTCATGTCTAGGCACCCACTGAATATGCCCATATCTAGATAGATTTAAAAATGTTTGAGATCTTTCCCTTGCATGGACACGGAGTATGGGTGGTCCAGCTTATTACTTGGCCGCCTTTTTCAGCACAGATAGAATGCCAAGACAATAAAGATTTTGATCTGATGTTAAGTTCCCTTGTGCAAATGATCTTGCATAGCAAAACAGTGCAGATAAACCTAGATGAAAATGGTCTTTGCACAAATAAATGTAACTATATTATGTTTCTGTGGCATAAAAATAGATCAGATGATAGAGGACAAAAATAGGTGACATGGTAACGTAAACTGACTTGTGTAATCAGAGGGTCAACTCTGACATTTTTCTCTCTAGGCCTTTTCCAATAGTCTTGTTGCTAGGGCTACAGTGTTTTTGCCAGATTGGAACAGAATTGTCAACCCTAATGAAGATTAAGTAGCTTGCCCAACTAGATTTTTTTTTTTTAATAAGCATTAGAGAATACTGCTGGCTTTAAAAGTCATAACCATGAAGAATGGAAAGATCTCTAAAGATCAGTTTTTAGAAAATAGAGCTAATAAAATTTGAAATTTAGTAGACTTTCCATTTCACAGTTATTCCACAATAAACTTTTATCATAGTCACATTGAACAAAATAACTTGAAATATAATTTCACATATTAAAAAAAGAATAGGAAATTGTTTATAAATTAAGCCAAAAGTAAATTTCCTGAAGACTCTGAGTAACCAAGGTTACTTAGTGAACAATTCTTCTGATTAACTAGAAAATTATACTTCACAACTATTCACAAGATCACACCTGATTTATTCTTTAGACAATATAAATAAAGTATAGAATAAAGTCCTCTGTCTTTTGGTTTCTCCCATTAATTGGTCAAAGTCATCTGACTATCCGAAGAAAGTGTAAATACAAAATCACCCAATAAGACGTGATCAAGTTTTTTTTTTTTTTTTTTTTTTTTTTTTTGAGACAGAGTCTTGCTCTGCTGCCTGGGCTAGAGTGCCGTGGCGTCAGCCTAGCTCACAGCAACCTCAAACTCCTGGGCTCAAGCAATCCTTCTGCCTCAGCCTCCCAAGTAGCTGGGACTACAGGCATGTGCCACCATGCTCGGCTAATTTTTTCTATATATTTT
>CAUYRT010100154.1:0-31303 GCA_963574885.1 Lepilemur ruficaudatus | reverse complement strand
GCTCACAGCAACCTCAAACTCCTGGGCTCAAGCAATCCTTCTGCCTCAGCCTCCCGAGTAGCTGGGACTACAGGCATGCGCCACCATGCCCGGCTAATTTTTTCTATATATTTTAGTTGGCCAATTAATTTCTTTCTATTTATAGTAGAGACGGGGGTCTCACTCTTGTTCAGGCTAGTCTCGAACTCCTGAACTCAAACGATCTGCCCGCCTCGGCCTCCCAGAGTGCTAGGATTATAGGCATGAGCCATCACGCCTGGCCAGAAGATAGCATTTTAAAGGGGTAATGTTGACGAAAATGTACTGAAAGAACATTGAAGTTGAAGGTGCCACTGTATCTCTATCTGTATGTTTACCTACCTTTATTTATTTATCTATCTATCATCTATCATCTACCTATTTATATATCATCTATCTATAATCTATCATGTATGTGTTTATCTATCCATCTATCCATGAATATATGTGCACATGTGTATTAGGTATTAAATAAGAAAAGAAATAACTAGAGCGATAGAACTTTTCCCAATGGGGCCAGTATTAAACCTTTAACAGTTGATGAAATGGAGGGTCACAACTAATTTAAATTACTATATTAGTTCTTATAAAAGGAACTTAACAATCCAACTGGTAGTAACATACATTTTTAAGAAATATACAAAAGTTTGAGAAAAATGAAATAAGCCCAGAATCATAACAAATATTCTCCCAGACATTTTTTGATTAAATACTTCACCATTACCCTAAGGAAATATTTTAAAAGTTTCATTCATTCAGTCAAACATCATCTTCATAATTCTTGTCATGTCCGTTGGCCATCTATATCAATGACTTCTTCATAGTGTTTTTATTTATAGTGACCTTAATTTGAATTTTTAAAAGTAATCTCTTCTTACACAATTTCTTTGAAACTTTGAATTTGATATTATAGCTATGCTGCTTCTCATACAGATAAAATAAGTTTATAACTAATTATATAAACAATATCAACTTATCTCATAAAATTGTTTTGAACATCCTCATTTAACTACATTTATTAATTGTGGTATGATGAAAAAAGCTAAGTAATTACAAAAAATTATTAACTTGGCTGTTACTAATCTATTTAGATAAGTAAACAGTATAGAGTATATGTAAAATAAAGGGTATATATACATATGTATATGTGTATATATATGTATGTAAAGAAGTGGCTCCAGAATTCTTAAACCAAGAGGAAAATATTTTGCGTTGCCTTTAGGGGATAGAGTGAAACTCTGAGAGATTAAACAACAAATAATTTGTTTCTCAAAGAGAGAGAGTAAAGAGAGAAGAAAGAAAGAAGGGTTGGACATGAGAGACAGTGTGTTTCAGGGGACAGATTTAGGGTAAGTCCAGGGTAGAGTCAGTTATAGTGGAGAGAATATTTTATAATGCAGAGAAAACAGTAGCCAAGTAATATTTTGACAATGGGTTGCCTGATGTTCTATGGAAGCAGAATGGCTCTCCCCGTGGTTACAAACTATTTCTCCCTTACCAACCTCCCCAGTTTTCAATGAGTCAGCTACCCTTCCTGATAATTGGTATGAGTAGGAATTTCTTTCTTTCTTTCTTTTTCTTTCTTTCTTTCTTTCTTTCTTTCTTTCTTTCTTTCTTTCTTTCTTTCTTTCTTTCTTTCTTTCTTTCTTTCTTTCTTTCTTTTTCTTTCTTTCTCTCTCTCTCTCTCTCTCTCTCTCTCTCTCTCTCTCTCTCTCTCTCTCTGTCTCTCTCTCTCTCTTTCTCTCTTTCTTTCTTGACAGAGTCTCACTCTGTTGCCCGGGCTAGAGTGCCGTGGTGTCAGCCTAGCTCACAACAACCTCAAACTCCTGGGCTCAAGCAATCCTTCTGCCTCAGCCTCCCAACTAGCTGGGACTACAGGCATGTGCCACCATGCCCGGCTAATTTTTTCTATATATTTTTAGTTGTCCAATTAATTTCTTTCTGTTTTTAGTAGAGATGGGGTCTCGCTCTTGCTCAGGCTGGTTTCGAACTCCTGACCTTGAGGGATCCGCCCACCTCGGCCTCCCAGAATGCTAGGATTACAGGCGTGAGCCACCATGTCCGGCTGGAATTTCTTATAAGTTGAAGAGGTGTGTATAGAATCACCGTCTCAGAGACAAAGGTGACTGTGAGAATTTATATCCCTCCCTGGAAATTTCAAGACATTTGAGAAGGACTTTTTACTCTCTCCAGTGTGGAATTCAGGGAGATGAGATGCTTTCAGACTCAAGCATCAGTTATATTACATTTAGTTCTTCTGCTACATATAGTGTAGATTCAGTTTTCAGTTAGTTCATTAAAAAAAATTTCATAACATTCCCCAAAAACAAATCTTGAAGATTTTTAGGAAAGAGTAATGGAATCAAGCAGAACTCACACAGTTGCAGTTAGAAGCCTAGACTTCAGAGGAGGTTGGTTAAGAAAAGAGTATCCCTTGCAAAGCGATCCACATACGGGTGCATCACAGTCTGCACCAGCTGTCTCCCGCCTACTCTAAGGAGATGCAGGTGTCTTAGGTTGGTTTCTCCCAGAAGCAGACTTTGAGAAAAATTTCAAGCTCAGGTAGTTTATTTGGAAAACACAGGGAATACCACAAGGGAAGTAAGGAAGTGAGCTTAATCCTCCAAGGAAACTCTGGGAAATTCACTCATTCCAGAATGATCCTACCTAAGGGCAAGTGAGTTGAGGGATTTATACCCAACTCTCAAGAGTAATTTCTTAAAGTACCCTGGAGGTTGATAACAGATTCCTCCAGCACTTCCAGCCTGCTTCACGTGGACCAAGTGGCCAGATAAAAATCCCCGTAGGCATACTTATCCTACGGCTGGCTGGCGACTGCAAGTTGGCAAGACTACACTGAAATCAGTAAGGTCTGCAGGATGCAAGCAGAGAAACCGACAGCATCTGCCACAGTAACTAAGTAGGCAAGGTTTTATCTCTCAATCTGCCATAAGGCCAAGAAGGAAAGGGATCAGAAACCCAGGATACTTGTTTTCTAAGGCTTCCTTCTGTATTAAAATGCTTCAAAGTTGTTATAGGACTATGATAGCACATAAACACATACTAATAACACTCTAGTTAGTTGGTTTGGTTTGAAGTTTCTTTTAATTATAATCATAATAATATCCTGCCACACACCAAGAGGCTACCACCTATAGAAACTGTTGTAAATTTTTTATGTAAGGTAACTTATTTAATCCTTACATCACTTTAGCAATGCAGTGTTCCTATACTCAGTTTCAAAAGAGAACATTTAGTGCTCAGGAAGCTTATGGAAATTACTCCAGGATACATAGCAGCAAAACCTGGATGTGAAGACAGATAGGAAGGCCACTGTCGTTTCTGCTTTTAAAAGGCCACTGACTTTTAAAAGATTTAGATGTAAGTCCCTATGTGGGTTAAAGAAAGAAGAAACGTTGGTTACCCAAGGATATGATCTAGGTAAAATATGATACAAGAATAAGTAAAGCAACATAAGAAGCAATTTCCAAAAACATTTTGCACAGTAACAGGTGCAATCTGTATGTCGGGGGGCAGGGAGAATAGACTCTGAAAGCCAAAAAAAAAAAAAAAAAAAAAAGGGAAATGTCAGATTAAACAGTTATTTTGGTCAATATATTATATTTTTACATTTTAATTTATTTTCCTTCAGGATGTTTTAGATTTTTAAATACATTAAATTGTGAATATCCAAGAAAAATATAGAGCTCAAATGTTTCTCTTCCTTACACATAAATACTGTTCAAGTTAATTTGTTAATACATTTAACATTTTAAAGTTAATTTATCACTAAATTAAGTAGTGGTAGGTTAAGCATTAGAAGTATTTATTTATTTTTAGAAATTATGTCAGGTGAACACATGGCAAAAGATAATTATAAATGTCGGAGATGGACTTACCTAAGGATCTGTTTAGTGATTAGGGCCACAAACTGCCCCCTGTCACTTTTCACACTTGCAATTATTCATAATTTTAGACTTGTCTCAACCAGATTAACTAAATTTCCCTTGAAAAATGGGGAAGGAAACCTGCCTCAGAGTCCAGAAGGAAATCCCTGATAACAAGGGCTTACATGACTCTATTTCCTTTTAGGTCCATACCTGATTTATCTTTTGGTCAATCACCACCTTCTTCTATCCCTTATTTTTGAATTCCAATTAATAAGTTCTGCAGTGATTTTTTTTCCCCCAGTTCCTTCAAAATTCTCTTGAATGACTGAGAAGTCTTCACAATTACAATAAAATATTTTTAAGGCCTTTATTCTCTCTCCTAGACTTCAGTGACACTATGAAGTTTCACATAATTTCTAGTCTGCATCTCATCAAATACTGGCAAAATTTATTCAATTCAAATTAAATAGATGTTGCACAGCGTAATCTTTCTCTATTAAATATGTCACTTTTTGCAATTGTTTCTTAATATCCCTCACAGCTTCCATCTAAGATTAGCACTTTCTTTGCTGCCAGAGTTTCACTAACCTACTGAATTATTCACTGAAGCATAACCTTCAGATATCAGGTTAGAAAGACCTTGATTATGGCAGGAAGTGAACTGTATAAACTATTTTTCTTTAAAAGAAAATTTCTCAGTATAGCAAAGTCTGAAATGAGATAAGCATTAAATGTGTGTAAAAATTAAGTTCATAATTGATAGGAATTTATCCAACTGTGACATTCCTGCATTTTGTTTATTATAATGTATAATACCATCCTAAGTACTGCAAAGCAGCATAGAAACACGGGCACTGCCACGGTGCTCCTTTAACCTAAGACACCGGCCTGGTTGCATATTTAACAAAGTTATTGAATGTTAAGTTATATAATGTTTTACACAAGCATGTGAATATTCAGATTAATTTTTTGAAGTTGTATTTTCTCTTTATTTTCTATGCAGTTTTGTTTCCTTCACTATGGCTTTGTTTTAGTGTCATAGAGCTCTAGAGTTCATGGTAAAGTCAGCAATTCACCATGGGCCGCCCTGCAGCAAATTCTGTTAGTAGCATCCGTTGCTTTAGCTCAATTCAGTGTTGAAAGGTCATTAGAATACCGACTGAGGAGACAACACTCTCGGAACGCCTTTGCTAGTGTTGAAATAGGAAAACTCACCACTCACAAGTCAGCCACTTCATGACCAATCCACTGCATACCCAAAAGCTAAAGTGCAACCCTGATACACAGCAGGGTGTGTGTCCTGTTTTTCTATCAGATGAGAAGAAAATGCACAGAGATAAACACCAGTCTACATTTATCAACATTTATTCCATAAGCCACGGGGGATATTTTTGTTTCTACAATATATGGGACCTCTGATGCTATTCAAATGACTTTCCAAATACTCAGGTATTTCCAAATGACTTTCCAAATACTCAGGAGCACGTATGTTTTAAATATCAGTCCAGTTACTAATGTTAGGCTTTTCCTACATTGCAGTCAGTGTTGTAAAAGTCAACACAACTTAAGAATGTCAATAGTGAGGGATGATGCATCACTAAAGAATGTGTTTGGATCAGATTTTCTACATAGATTTGCTGTTCAGATGGAGGCAATAAACTAAGTAACATTTTTCACCATGAATCATCGTAAGTGCTATATAGACAACATTGACAATTTTCTTTCAATGTTGCCCATACTGCCCCCAACAGAAGTACCAACTGCATTCTCTTCTAAAATTTTAACCTGGTTGAATGATTATTTGAAAGGCTTTTTATAAACACTTAGGGAAGTGCCAAATAAACATTGTGAAGCGACAAGTTCCTCAGAACAAACAGTGTACGGGGGGAGAAAGACCCAGGAAATATGCTGAAAGGAGAAAACTGTAAAAACATCTTTTCCTTAATAAACAAAGAAAACTCTTATTAGAACAAATGTCACAACAATTTGCCATTTTGTTCAGGTGAAAAATTCAACTGTCTTATATCAATAAAATGTTTTTACTGGGGAAAAATGTATCAGAATTTTGGAGGGTTATGATGAGTTGCACATGGTTTGTTAGAGTAGTAATGTATACTTTTTTTTTATATTTCTCTCTACTTTGTGGATTTTTTTCTTTTACTCTCCCCTTCCCCTCCCCTCTACTCCGTGGATTTTTATCCTGTAAGTAACTTAAGTCATTGAGAACCAAAAATCTAAAAAAGTACAAGGGAAAAAAAAATCCCTCTTTTATTGCATGTATGTCATTCCTTGCCAATTTGACATACCTTAATTTTGTTGTATTTGGCATTTCCATCTTTTGAGTGGAATATGAATTTAGAAGATGATATCATCAAAATACTAATGTAAAAGACATCATATAAACCAGAGAGATGTTCACTTTGATCACATAGTAGTGGTGAGTGGGATGAGAGGTCATTTTCTAAGAAAATTCCCGACAAATCCTCTTTCATCTGTTTAGAAAATGTGGGATTGAATTTAATCACAAAGAATTTTTCTAGTGATAATTCTCAATGGAGAGAGTCTATATAAAATTTTTCTCTCATTTACAATTACTAAGCCCCTAAATAAGTGTAGGAATGAATAGGACACTGTCTAGGTCTTAGGGAACTCACAGTCTTGTAGAGGAGCTCTGTGAGTCTGGTCACAGGGGATGTGCTCAAGCTAGCACAAGGGTGGCAATAGGAGTGATTCCACCCCTTCCTGTGTTCATGTCACAAGTATTTTCATGGGTCCTTTTCCTTGCTGATCTCAAGTATGACTTCAAACTCTTTCTCAACAAAGTATAGATTGGCATTTGAGTTGAAACTACTCTGCAATCCCTGCTTTAGTGGACAGTCCTTATTCTGTGTTATTTCTCCTGTGTCTGAGGTCATACATTTAGGACTTACATGGATGAGGAATAAAAAGTACATATGTTAGGCATGTAAGGAAAATGCCTAAATAGATTGCCTTGAAGACAAAAGGATTGATCGTACTAATTTATTTGAAAGTGAGGAAATATCCTAGGATGAATAAGAATTCAAGAGATGATCTGGGATCGGTCTTCCCAAAGGTCTACTACAGATTAAAACATGTCATGATTTGTTTGATACTTCAGAGGATAGTAAAAATGAGCTCCAGAATCATTCTGTACATTATAATAGTTATCAAACTGCATTATAGTTTTTTTAATATAATACCTGCTTCCACATTAGACTGTGCATTGTCTGAGGGCAAAGAACATGTCTGTCTTGCTCACTATTCAATACCTAGCATATCCTAAGGGAATCTCTGATAGAGCATATGTGCTCAATAAATATTTAATAATTTAGTAAATTAATTAAATGATTATCTGAGAGTGCTTAATATATGAAAGTGCACACAAAATTAAACAAAAACTAAGTATATATGCAAGATAAGAGATTAGATTACCATATTTTTCAGGATAAGCTCGGGTATTATCTTGTCTTAGAGGTTCCACATTTGGTAATAAATATGTACTTGACTCTACTCAAAATCACCCAATTCTTAACCAGTTTAATTATGCAGCAAAAGCAGAAGAGGGTGGAGAGTGTCAGAGGCAGATGCATAACAGGAAAATAAAGGGATATGGTAGAGCTCATGGAAAGTTAATAATTAAGGAAACTAGGTATGTATTTCTCCAGGTTTGGGATGGGAGGAGTTTTGGAGAAGGGGCGATGAGTGCCGGGATCCTAAGTGTCATATGAATCAGGACTGCTGTAGCACTGGAGCCAAGGCTCCCCAAAGGTGGAAATTCATTGCCCGCTTCATACCCTTTCACTCTCCTCCTCTGTCTGTTTTTAATTCCTCCTCGAATTTATAACAGCAACTGCATTTCTCCCAGCAGTCCAGTGTGAGTGATACTCATTCTGTGGCACTCAGTTAGCTCATGATGAAGCAAACCAATGTGTGTCCATCCTATGTGTGGACTAAGTACATCTACAAGAGATTTAATAGTTATATGTAGGGCATTACCAAAACGAATTGAGCAAATAATTTTACTCCTCTCCAAACAACTTTTTATTAAGATCCTTCAAGAGGTTGATAATTAAGACTGTGATATAGGCATTTTATTTAACACCTTCTAGTTTCTCTGGATACAGTGTTTTCTGTGTTATCGAAAGAAGACTGTTGCTGGTATTCTGGGATTCATTAGGAGTTTTTTAAGAGCCGAATATCATTATTTCATTGAGATATCATCTGCCCTTGTCCCTGATGTCTCTTTTGTTATTGACAAAAGCTATCCTTGTGTTACCTGATGAGCAATGGCTGTGGTTTGCCGGTGAATATAGGCCACAAAGATGGCAAATGGAACTTCTGCTGCTGGTCATTTCAAAGCACTTGCTTCAAAACACACAGAAAATTTGAGTGATGTCCCCAAGCCATAGAACAAACTAGGTCATATCACTCTCAGAACAATTACTCATTTCTGGGGCCCCCTTATCACTTCCTTGACTAGCCAAGTGAATATTTCACTGGTGGGCTATTCATGGAAACCCAATCAAGATCTGTGGCAGGGTGATAATTTATTTCAAATTTATGATTGTATTTCCAGTATATATTAAAGGAAGTAGTTGCTCTCACTTTACTTATGTCCTCCCATTTGATGATTTTGTGTGTTAGGTGACTATTTCATAATTATGTAATTAGGGCTGCAGATAGAGTAAGCAACCATCTAAGCAGTGTGATTTTTAGATTTTTCATAAGTGTTCTGCTAGTACTTTTGTCTCTCCCAATGTTTTACCACCATACCTAAAATTTTCACTAGAATCACTTCTTATGTACCCCTTCAGACAAAGCTTTCAGCTTCTTAGAGCAGTCTGCTTTGAAGGGGACTAAGAGCTTGAGTAATTAAGGCTCTGAATTGCCGAACGCTGGTCTATCCCGGAAAGCTACCACCTGACCACACCACCTCTCTGTCTGAGCTCTCTCCCTCCATGATCTTACACAATCCAATGCCATTAAATAAATTTTTATTAAAAAATTTCCAAATTTTATATTCTACTCTTACTTTCCTGTTGTGTTCCAGTATTGTTTTCTAATTTCCTATTAAGAAATTCCATTTGGATGTACAATCAGTGTCACAAAATCCCGTCTGAAAGCAAGTTCTTCTCCTAGCCTTCTCCATTTTTGCAAAAGGTACACCATGCACACCGTTGCACAAGCCTAGGCATATGAGTTAGATTTGGTTTCTTTGTTCACCTCACACATCTAATTTATCAGTGAGCCTACATTGAAAGTATGTCCGTTCTGTGCACCATGTCCAGAATGAGCAAAATGTAAATGGGATGAAGACATTTTCCTACATAAACTGTAAGTCCTAACCATAGACTCAAGACATTCACTGACTATTGCCCTCTGGCCTCATCTAGCTACTCTCCCCAGGTACACTGTGCTTTGATGTTCAATCACTTGGGACTTCTTTCTATTCCTTAAAGCAGTAAAATCATTTATAACCAAGGACCTCTCTATAAAACTTGGGATAGCTCATTTATATATATACTAACACCAGGGCAAAGAAGCTTTTCTCAACTATTCAGCTAACCAGTCCTCCCAGGGACCCCTCTCATGTAACAATGGCATTGCTATTATAGTACTTATCAGTTTCTGAATTACTTGACTTATTTATTTGTTTACTTTTTTTTTTTTTCATTCTGACCCTTTCTTCTGAGATCAGGGACCTTATTTGTCTTGTTCACATTCTCAAGGTATATCTCAAATAATTATTAAAGTACTTTAGGAACTCTATACATATTATTTGAAGAAATACAGAAAAGATAGACATAAAATCCTGCTCTTCTAATGTGTAGTCTGTGTTGCCTTGCCACTTAATTCTATGAGTCAGTAGTGAGCACCAGTGTATAAATTAGTTTAAAATATAGCTAATGTATAAAATAGAGTATGCTACAGGGACAAATTAACCTCAGAATCTCAGTATTTTAACGCACAACTTTCAATAATTATTTATAGGGAGTTTGATGCCAGTTAGTGGAGCTACTCTTCCATCTGGTGACTTAGGAATCCAGGTTCCGTACATAATATGATGTTACGCACTCCCCAGGGAGGTGGCACACTAGCTCTTAAACATTTAACCAAAAATGAAACAAGTCATCTCTGACAAATTAGTATTTGTTGGAACTAGTCTTATGGCCAAATATAATTGCAAGCGAAGATGGATTATTTAGGAGAAATGCATAGTATATTTGGTAAACAGTACTGTTTCCAACACAATGTTAATGGCAGCCTGTAGGAATAGGATGTGGAAGGGTATAGGAGAAAAGAGGTCAGGAGATAAAAGATTAAGAAAGAAAATAGAGAAGAGAAAGAGAAAAAACTAAACTGAAATACACTGACATTGCTCTCTGGGCTTTTTTCATAGCTGATGCAAGGATAGCTATAATCTCCACACTGGTGAATGTGTGTGTGTGTGGGTGTGTGTGTGTGTGGGTGTGTACATATATAGATTCCCAGATTCCCATTTGGCTTGCAGCTGTAGCTAACATTATTTCCTGTTCCTCGTATTATCAGAAAATTTGCCTCTTAAACTCATGTTCTTCTTGATCCTTTTGCTCTAAAGTATCTTCCCACCCTCAGATGGCTCCACCCCAGGCTTGCCTTTGTGCTCCACTTCACAGCTAATCATCTTAGATTAATACCAGGGGCACTTTTGCCTAATGGAGTTTCAGCCAGAAAGAGAGAGAGAACTGAGAAGAAAGCTCCTGCTAAGTGAATATGTCTACTCATTTTCTCCTGTGTTTTACATGCTCTCTGGCATAAAAGAAATCACGGAAGTCAATGGATTAAATATAAATGTGAAGTAAGGAAATATGTGATAAAAGAGAGACGGATAAAAATGTACTTGAGCCCAATGGGCGGACCATGTAGTGAGCTGATATAATACTTTAATTCTGGCATCCCTGTGGCTAGCCCAGGTTGACAACATTTCAAAGATGACAACTATTTGGAATAAATCCAAGATTATACTTTAAATAAAAATGTTCATAAATCATAGCTCCTCCACTATGAATAGGACAAGCACATAAGCAATTACTTATAGGAGCAGTATTATCTTGCAATTCAAGCTGTTTTTTAAGTTGATTGGACTAAAAGCTTATTTTTTTTCCCCGAAGTGAAAAATGAAAACATTCAACTTGTCTTTCTTTGTCCTATATATGAAGTTCAATTAGATGAGTCATTTATCTCTAAAAAATTATATAAATGAAAAATATGAATTCAAAGAAAGGAGAAAGAGCCATTATGTCTAGAATAAAGGGAGTTGGGACAACTGCTACAGAATGAGGCTGGTGGGGTGGGAAAGAGTCAGGACTCACTCCACTCAGCGAGAACATTGAGCACCACAGAGGACTCTAGACTCAAAAGGATACTTCTCTCTGTCTGTTGCTTTACAAAATGGTAGAACTCATGAAACAACTCTTTTTCTGCCCATAGGGAAGAATGCATAGTGCTTAGAGGCAGAAAATCTGACTTCCAGTATTGGATCTGCTACATACCAGCTTTGTGTCCTTGGATGGGTTTCTTAACTCCTAAGTGTCAGTTTCATCGTTTGTGCAGTGAAGATTTAAATCTTATGGATGAGTTTAAATAAGATAAAATAAATTATGTGGAGCTCTTAGCAAAATTCTGGTGTATCTTAAATGCTTCTCTGAGGCTTTGTGTTGGTAAGGATGCTAGAAGAATGATAGACTATGTATATTCATATAGAGACACATATGGGTGTGTGTGTGTGTGTGTGTGTATTCAACTTTTAGGCAATTTATGAATGCCCACCTTACTTTATAAGACATTATAATGCCATCACTGTTTTCCTATCACAAATTTCTATAACACCAGGTAACATATAAAAACCCTACTCCCTCAATTTCTTAATGTGGACAAAATGTTATTCAGTGTTTTTTTTATTTTTATTTTTTTCGCTATTTACCCATCTCAGTGATACGTGAATTACTTTTCAAACTCTGGGATAAAAATAGTCCAGGGTGTGGTATGATATCATCCATTTGTCATGGGAAAGGGCTCTCACTGCTATGCCAATAAAATGAGCATTTCTTGATACGAAGGGAAGTTGTAAATTCAATATCAGTAAATGTTATTTTAGCAAGTACTGAATAAAATTCAGAGAGATGCAGAGACAAAATTACAGAAGACAAATCCATATTAGTTCCAAATTAGATTTCTTTAACACATTGAAAAATACTAAAATGTCATGGGAATGGATTAAGCCTGCAGACTACATTGGACAAAATTGCCTTTTTAAATGGAAAGTAAAGATGGTGAGGTTTAATACAATGCCAGTAAAAATCCCAATGGAAAAATTTTGGTGGAGGGATTGAAACTTGAAAAAATTACTTTAATACTATTTGGAAGAATTCACATTATAGCACTGGCTTTAAATCTTTTTGGATTATGACCTAGCGTATTAAGCATATTTAGAATTGTGATCCATTTCACAAACACACACACACCACACACAAACAAAAGAAAACCAAGTGTCATAAATAATATTTACCCTAACTATGTGATGAAGTCTTATATTTTTCTATTTCATTTATTATGCTTAAAACATTTGTTACTTTTGAGTTCTAATGTTCAATAGCAGAGTAGAGTGACCATAGTCAGCAACAATATATTCTATACTTAAAAGTAACTGGAAGAGAAGACATGAAATGTTCCCAACACATAGAAATGATAAATACTCAAGATTATAAATACCCTGACTTGACACATTCTATGCATGTGACAAATACTCATATGTACCCTATAAATATGTAAACTATTATGTATCAATACAAATTTGTTGTATTCCAATAAATTAATTCTTAGAACCTCAAATGGGTTATGACCTACTTACATTTAAAATATACTGTTTTATAAAATATTTAATTATATTGTTAAAAATAAGAAGTATAAAGGAATTCTTACCTTATCAAATATTCACATATATTAGGAAGCTATTAGCATATGGTTAAAACAATAGAAAGTACTAAATTACAATTATATTTACATAAAAAAGTCATATAAAATAAGGATGCAATTCTAGTCAGCAATAAGACCATATATTTTAGAAAATATATATTAGTATGGGCCTTAGTTATTTTGGAAAAATGATATTTAGGTTGTGTATTTCACAACTTAAATCTAAACCAACTGCAGATGTATTAAAGATATAGGTGCAAAAACCAAAATTATGAAAGTACTAAGAGAATATGAAACTGTATAATTTTTGGCTGTGGAAGGTCTTTCCATGCATTCTAACAAATCAGAAGTCATTAAAAAAAAGATAGAACCGATATACTGCAAAAATGTTTATATGTCAAAATCAACATGAACAAAATTAAAATCAAAATGAAAGCCTGAGAATAATTCAAAGCATACTTAACATTCAAAGTATCTCTAAATAGAGATGCCTTCCTTAATAATTAAAATAAACACCACTAAAATTAAAATAATATGTACAAAGCATAAACCTAAATCATCAATAAGGAAATGAAAAAAGTCAAGTTGATTATTTAAAAAGTTCAAGTAAAAACAATAATAAATAACTCTCATACTTATCAAATTGGAAAAGATATTTTTAAGGTTATAATACTCACTGTTATTTAGCTGACATTTATTAAGTACTTTCTATTTGTCAGCTGCTGTTTTAAACATTCAGTATCCTGTTCAATCTTTCTAAGAAAGCCTATAGTAGATACCACAACTACCATCTCTATTTATAGAACAATGAGGCTGAGACAGGTTAAGTAACTTGCCTTGAGTGATATATCTAATAATTGGTGGAGTCAGATTTTGATGCCAGGAAATCTCACATCAGAGCCCACATTTTAAATCAAGATTCACTTGTGCTTTCAATAGTGACAAGAGTATGAAAAAAGTGTTTTTGGAGGAAGTGTGAGGTGGCACCATATTTCTAGAGACCAATTTTACAAAATATCCTAGAAGAACTAAAAATGTGCATGCTGTTTGGAATACTAATTCTGTTTCTACAAATTTACAAACTCGTGCAAATAATTAGTCCCATAGATTTTCATAAAAGCTTTTTTTAAAAGCAGAAAATGAACAGAAAAGAATGAGATTAAATATTTTCTAATTGAGTACATTATTTGTGGCACATTCATGTAATGGAATACCTTTCAGCAACTGATACACTGTCTTTGATGAACAGTTATTCACAAATATAGTAAATATAAAAATGGATTGCATAACAATAGGTATAACATAGATTTTATCAGATATCTTTGGTTTTACATCCAAATGAAGTCTCTATTTTTTTTCCCCCTGCTCGCTACCCCTGGGGGCTGATCTGGCTAGACTGTATCAACAGAGTTCCTGTCCCTTTGACCTTGGAGTTGATAGGTTTGGAGAGCCTAGTGCTCAAGGGAAGAAAGTTTCTTCAGGGAAAAATGTTCATGATTCCAGTGAATTCTCCCCTTCATTTGAACCCTAAAAAAGAAAAAGAAATAACAGAAGCCCAAGAAGGAGGTCAATCACTGCACTGACCATGGTAATTGATTTCAACTACCGTGGAAGGAAATTGCTCTGCAGCTATATAATAGGAGCAAAGAAGAATTCTTTGGGAATCTAGAGATATTACTGAGACATCTCTGAGTACTCATTTCCTCAATAGTTCTGTTCAATAGAAAGCTATTCAACCAAACAAAAGCAAGAACAAAAACTCAGAAATTGTGGTAAAGAAGTTTGAATTTATCCTACATGGTGAAGTACCCCATTCAGACAAAGTACTAGCAGAGGGTAAAAGAGGGAAAAATAGGTGTATGGAAAGAAGCAGTTCTGAGGTAGGTCTGCATGATAAGGTGTAGGGGCAAATTGTCATGACTCAGTTGAAGGGATTTCGTGTATCCTCTGTGTTGGGCACATGAACTTTTCACATGGCTGAAGGACAAGAGTAATTCTGAAGGACAGGTGGGTCAAACATGGTTAATAGTACAAACATCTTCCATTTGCATCTCTGGTTTACCCTTTCTCCTTCTCTTCTGGAGACTACATCAGCAGAGCTCCTTCTCTGTCTGATTCTATTTGGGTTAGTATCTAGTGCAGAGCTCTGGAAGGAGATCAGAAGGAGGGAAGAGAGTGAGTTCGGAGTACTAAGTTCCCTGGTCCATCCCTACAAGGTTCCCTTTGACTGGGTCCCTTGATTATGCTCATGTTTCCTAAGAAGACAACTGACTCCTCACACCTCTTTCTTCTTCTAGGTTCCAGTGACCTGACCATGTCCCCATTCTCATTCATTTGTCCTTAGGGTTAGTAATAGTTCACCTGGGACAAGCTCTGGCTTATTGTACTAACCTTTGTGGTTCCTTTATATCCAAACTGTTGTAACTTCTCCCTTTTTAATATAAAACTTCTCAAATATCTGTTATAATGCCTTGTGTATTCAATATGGGGAAGATATATGAGAGGTTAAGCAAACACTCTATTGTCCTGACTTTGAATTCAAAATATAAGTATAACCTCATGAAGTATTTTTAATATTTATCTGTCTATTTATGTACTTATTAGTTCTGTTCACTGACAAGACTTAGGGACAATGACTGACTCACTCAGCAGCTATGAGCCTCCTTAGCATCCAGATTGTGCTTCTGCAGTAATGGCTGATATCATATGTGATTGTTAAGTGTCAGCTTGACTGGATTAAGGGATACCTAGAAAGCTGCTAAATCACTATTTCTGGGTGTGTCTATGAGAGTTCTTCTGGAGGAAATTGGCATGTGAGTTGGTGTACTAAAAGGGGAAAATCTGTCCTCAGGAAGGACAGGCACCATCTAATCAACTGGAGGCCCACATGGAACAAAAAGGCAGAGGAAGGGTAAATTCTTGCTCTTCTGCCAGAGTCAGGATGCTCTTCTTTTCCTATCCTTGGATGTCAGAACTCCAGGTTTTCTGGCTTTTGGACTCTGGCACTTAACCTAGCTGTTCCTGGGCTTTTGGACTTTTGGTCTTGAACTGAGAGTTACACCAGCAGCTTCCCTGGGTTTGAGGCTTTTGGACTTGGACTGAACCATGCTACTGGCTTCCCTGGTTCTCCAGCTTGCAGACGGCTTATTGTGGGACACAGAGCTTCCATTCTCATGGGGGCCAATTCTCCTAATAAATCCTCTCTCACCTACCTATCATCTGCCTGTCTATCCATCCATCTATATCCTGTTGGTTCTGTTCCTCTGAAGAAGCCTGACTCATACACCAAGTCTGGGCAAGAAGTACAAAAAGATAACTCTGGAATATCTTGACATACCAGAGAGTATGGACTGTGTTTAAGATTATGGGAATAAATGGGACAATTTGAGCATCAATAAGATAAATATTAAAATTGATCTATTCTGCCTAAGAATGCTTTTTAGAAAAAAAATAAAAAAGAAATTGATCTACTCACCATCAAGTTGGTTTTAACTGATCGACACCTAAGTGCACGTATAGGAATAACATTCACTGGGCGTCCGACAGATGGGAGGGGGAGGAGAGGGTGGGCATATACATACATAATAAGTGCGATGTGCACCATCTGGGAGATGGACTCGCTTGAAGCTCTGACTGGGGTCGGGGGCAAGGGCAATATATGTAACCGAAACATTTGTACCCCCATAATATGTTAAAATAAAACTCACACAAACAATAATTGGTTGCCTAGCAAGGGAACCAATTCATTATCTTGAACATTGGCTAAATCAGAGGAAAGAAATATTTTTCCTGCCTCTCTATATTAACTAAACTATAGAATAAAAAACTAGTAGTTGTGTGTGGGGTGTCCCTGGAAATATTTCTTAATTTTGGATATTTGAAAAGACTCATACGATTCCACAGAGCATACTCATTTAAGTGAAAGGGGATGATACATCAAAAAAAAAGAGGAGTTCAAGGAGGCAGTTGGGGATCCACAAGGTTTCAGGTGCAAGCTCTCCATGGTTCTTATTCAAACTGGGATACACATCTGTGGATTGAATCACCAAGATCTGTACAGTGAATCCAAGGCTGAATCTGAAGCCAAGGCTTCAGAAGAGCTCAAGGCAAAAGTTTCCAGAAGGTCTTTTATACCCCTCTGCTCACATAATCACTTAGCTTGCCTAACCCATATGCTGGTTGAAAACCATCAGTAAACAAACCAGCCCTGGGGTTTGGGGGTCACCAGAAGAGTTTTGGATTTTGAACCGAATATCATAAATCTCACTGTACTTATCTTGGTCAAGAGTGAAAGCCAGACATCTAGGCTTGACTAGAGACAAAGAGAGAGCTTTCTTAGGAGACCTGTAGATAAACTCTACCCTATAGAATCTCCCTATAAAATTATTCCAACTAATAAATGAAAGTAAAATGACAGAATTAGGATATCATTATTTTGCAATCCTAGTGAATAAATGATCTAAGCATTTTGCATCCTGGCTGTTGACATCAACAAAAGAGAAAAGACATTTTATGTCCCATAATGAAGAACACACAGTCAGAAGGATCAGTCCTGAGACCGATCAAGTCTCTATACAACTGCCAATTTGTAGGAAATATAAAGGGCAGAGGAATGTGCTAAATTGTTCCATGAATATTCAGTCAACAAATTTAGACTGACAAACTCAAACCAAATGCTTGTAGGTTCTTTAAGGGAATGTGAGTTGTATGTTCTTCTCCTGAAAAATTGCATAGAAAAGAAAGATGGAACAGAGTAATCTAAATATTTTAAAAAAGACAAAAGAAATATCAAGTTAAAATTTTGGCAAGACTATATCAAAGTGAATAGCACTATGTGATATGATCAAACACACTGATATGATCAAACCATAAACAAAATGCAAGGAGAGTGGACTCTCTTTGGACAGAACACATGGAGGCTCCGGAGGTCCTATTTTTTGGCTTGAGTGAGGTTACAAGTGTCTGTCTACAATATTCGCTAAGCTATACTATCATTTTGTGTGTAGTTCTCCAAATCTGTGTTTTATTTTACCATAAAAGGTTTAACAAGATTAGAAAGAGAGGGTGGTGGGGCCTTGAGTGGTAAGATAAAGAGTTGGAATAAATGTTGATAACGTGCAATTATTTGCTGACCATCTTTAGTATAATCAGGTTTTGGAAATATGAGATTAAGTCTGAATCTGAAAGGGTAATTTTGGAATAGCTGAGTGAATCGGAACACCACTTTTAGGGCCATCTGGCAGTGCTACTTGGGTATTCTTGAGGATTCTTGATCAGATTTCAATACGAAACTGTTTCTTTAGGCTTCACAGACGTGGTGTAAGAACACTTGGAATGGCTTTACAGAAAGAGCAAACGGGCTTAGGAAAGAGGGAAGACCTGTGCACCCCAGGTGTGCTGTGGTTCAGTGCTCTTGTATTTGGGTAATACAACTGTAGGTAGTAGAGAATGTAATCTCTGCCCCAATGATATATATAATTTTTAAAAGAATTGCTGATCTTCTTTCTGTTTGTTGCTGCTTCCACACAATAGATAGTGACCTTGATTTTAAATGGGAGGTTTGATGTCATTAAATGGCGGATTAGTAGACAAGCCAAATTACTACTACAGACTTCAATGAATTTATTGAGAAAGAAATTTGGACTTGAAGATCAAAGTATAAAAGCTTACAATATTAGGTTATCATAGGATTTTTCTGTGGTTTTAAATGGAAAGAGTAAGATGAGGGCAAGGAAGAATGGTGGGAAGAGGTAACCATTGCTGTAGAGATAAAAATAGATTTTCTTTGAACACTGGGTGGAGGGTAGATATTTGAGATAATATATAAATGCCTTTTTTTTTTGTAGCTAGGAGAAGAAAAAAATGTAGTTGATGGTAATATTTATTCCTGTGAGAATATTTTTTTTTTTTGAGACAGAGTCTCACTCTGTTGCCCATGCTAGAGTGCCGTGGAGTCAGCCTAGCTCACAGCAACCTCAATCTCCTGGGCTCAAGCAATCTTCCTGCCTCAGCCTCTGGAGTAGCTGGAACTACAGGCATGTGCCACCATGCCCGGCTAATTTTATATATATATATATAACATATATATATATATATAATATATATATATTTTTTAGTTGTCCTGCTAATTTTTCTATTTTTTTAGTAGAGACAGGGTCTCGCTCTTGCTCAGGCTGGTCTCAAACTCCTGAGCTCAAACAATCCTCCCACTTCAGCCTCCCAGAGTGCTAGGATTACAGGTGTGAGCCACTGCGCCCGGCCTCCTGTGAGAATATTGAGAAGAAAATATGACGTGAAGGAAGGAGGGGGAAAAAGGGTAGATTTTGTGTGAAGAGGAGAAAGCAGCCCTAACTTTCTGATTCTGAGTTTTCGATGATGGCAAACTCTTCCATTCAAAATGACCTTCATATAATTTAACCATTAGCATTCTTAAAAGGAGAAGTGTTTTGTACATATAATAACTATCATTCTGTATTTTTTACATAACAAAACATATTGAGGTTTTTTTTAAAAATGATTTCCAATTTCGAAACTAATAAGAGAGGCAAATAAGGCATATGTTGCAAAGGCCTACAATATTTCTGTACAATAGCAGGGAAGACACACACAGGGTTCTGTGTGAGTGGTAAAATTGTAGTAAGTTGAATTATTACATTTTTGTAATATCTCTGGCTGGAGTAATAGATTGTCAGACCCAGCACACATGAAAATGGAAAAAAAAAAAAAGCTAAATACCAGCTGAGATATGCTTGTGATATGCTAAAAATGAATTTCAACTACTAAAAACACCACATAAGAGGAAACTATCAAAAAGCTGCCAAGTTTGAGATTTTTTTTTTTTTTATTTGCGAACTGAATCCTAGGACACAAGTTTGAGATTTAGAAATGTCACTCACTGATGCTGTTTCCAAATAAAAAGCTTTTATTCTTCTGGCAGGTTTTCGCAGCTTAACAGATAAGCTTTGTGTTAGGTGTTTGCATGTTGCTTTTTAGAGAGGTATTTGATAAAACAAGGACTACAGTGTGTACAAGGAAAGAAGGAGTTAATGGGTTAAAAACTGTGTAAATGTTACTCCAGTAAAATTACAGCTTGTTGTTCAGATGAATACTCTCCACTTCTCGTATAGCTTTAAATTATGGACAAATGCTTGCAATTGTGAAGTCCTTACATTGTGGCTGTCTGTTCCCAGGCTTCATCAGCCAGGGCTGTCCAATGGGATTACTGTAAGCCTTCACGGCAGTCTGCCAGCCACTGATGAGAAACTCATATCCCTGGATGTTAGATTGCTCTCTTTATTCCATCCTTGTGACGGCTGTGATTGCTGTCATGGTGTTAGGTTAGAAATTAGCATTTTGTGGCCCAAATTTTGCCATCCAGAACATAGGGAGAAAAAAAGATTCAAAGAATAGTAATTTCTTCTGTCAAGAAAAGGAACATAGAGCTACCATGATACAGATGTCTACAAAACTTAGGTCAGGAAATGTTGTGGGATCCTAGTGGGCAAAGTACATGCAGGGGATGCTTTACTGTTGTTACAAGCCTCTGCTTAGAAACTAATGGTTTTCATTTTATGAAACTAAGACTGGCTGAGAAAGCTAGAAGGGAGTCCTTGAAAATGTTAAAATTAACCAGTAATGTTTCCCGTTAACATTCAACTTTTAAAAATCCAAATCAATCACAAGAGACTATTTAGTGCTAGGCCAAAAACCCAATTCTTAGCATCATTTCGGTTCTTCTGTCTAGAAACAATAACAATGTATAGGTGGCTTCTTGTGCTTTTTTTCCTGGTGGATATGTCTAAGCACGCTATGAAAAAATGAAAGCTAAAGGAGTCATGAAAAGTCAAGTGGTAAAATCATTCATTTTATTTGTGTTTTTTTTCACTAAATTATTATGAGGAAATCATCAAAGCAGTGCTTTTATAGCAATCAATGTTTTGTATCACCAATGATTCTGTAAATGCCCTTGCATTAATATTTTCTCTCTATCCTATAGTTGCTTATACCTGTGTACTTACTAAAGAATTATTAAATAGCTACAGAACTTTTTAGTTTTATATGACCTACATTGTGGTTAAGACTTACATAAATTTAGTTTCTACTCTTTGTACCGGATATTAATTACAGCAAATAAAATGAAAGCGATTTAAATTTTGGTGGAAAAAATGATATAGTTTCCTTATCTTCTGATTCTTCCTAGGCTATCCACAGACATGCTAATTTTTCCTGTCATTAACAGTGAGCAAGCTAGAAGGATTCTGACATGTGAGGTGCACAGATTCTGTTAGGAGCCTTGATTTTTATCCACCCAAGCTTATCCGTCATCTTTAATCATGCAAAAGGCAGAATTACTTAATCATTTCATTTTATTGAAAAGAAAAAGAAAGATTTACATTAAAATGATGACATGCAAGGAAAAAAATAAATTGAAAATGATTATAAGGAGAAGGTAATGTGAAGACTAAAGCTCCATTGGTTTTGTGATGCTCATTTGAAGCAATGATCTAGTAAAGGCAAGACATAAAAGCAATGATGATGTTAGCTGTTGGGGTATAACCATCTTATCTTTGCATTTTAACCTGCATTCCTTGTCTGCATGCTTAGCAAATTATGTGGGGAAGCCAGGCCAAATAATTAAACATTATACCTAATTGTGTACCCCTTCCTACCCTTATTCCTGATTGAATTATACCCTTATGATAATCTTATATAGAGGACCATGACCCCAAAATTTAAATTCAAGACCTTGAAGATCTTGATAGAAAATACATGTTTTAATTCCAACAGTGCAAACTAAGCCAAACCACTCAGACTTTAATAATTATAAACATTAACATAAGCTTGTTTTTGTTAGGCAATCATGTTACTTTTGTTTTGATATGTGTCATTAGTGTTATTTACTTTTATTGACAGTAATACACATTTTATAGAAGCAGTGTCTCTTACGCACTGCTTCACATCACAAAGTTGGATTAGGGTATTTAAAAATAGTTGTTGGGAACATCTTCACGGTTCCCTTTGCCCCTTCTTTCCATTTTGTTTGTTTCTATTTTTTTTTCCAGCTGAAATAATAATTATTCCAAAACTGAGGAATTTTTAAAGGTCTCTGAAGACATTGACACTAATTTTTATTGTCTTTTTAAATATTCTGTATAATAAAGGTTTTTGAAACAATATTATCTTCCAATTTCTTTTTCGTTACCTCAAAATACATATTGTCTTGTAGGATCAGTTAACAATTTATACTTTAATGGAAATTTTGTTTAAAATAATCAATTGCATCAAGTAAGAACAGTAATTATTCATGAGAAAGATTAAGAAAAATGTTTTTGATCGTTCTAAGGCCAACAGATAATAATATTTATTCTTTTAACCTTCGTATAAATAGTTATTTAACATGTACTATGTACCCAAAACTGTGCTAGGTATAGTGCATATAGCTACGAAAAAAATTCTGGTCTACAAGATACTTTATTTTTCCCATATCACAAATAATTTAAGAACCTAGGGGAAAAAAGTATTCCCTGCTTTCCTAGGTATGCAATTGGCCATGTTTTTACTGAAGTTAAATGTCTTCATATGCACAGCTATGCAAGCACTCAGTCACTCAGTGATATTAAACTAATTCCATATTTCAGCATACTCAGACTTTGTATGGAATTCTTAATGCTTACTTTGAATTTAAATAGCACAATTTGAGATGATCTAAGGATATTACTGTTTCTCATATATACATATACAATCAACAAAGCAGTTCATTGTGATTTAACATAAAAATTAAAAGATATAATTGAAAGATTGAAATAATTTTTATGTTTAAGTTACAAAGATTATATACAAACTATAGTAATTGTAATTTCAAAAGCCATATAATCTATATAATTAGGTTTTAGAAATTCATGATTTATGATATCATCCCTAGGGAAAAAGAAGCATGTATTAAAAATGTACCATTCTTTTGCTCATCTAAAGTATCTTTAAATTCCAGACTCCGTAATTACCACTTTATACCACAATCCTTTTAAAGAGATAAAGAAAATTCTGCTTTTCTTTCATTTCACTTCATTGGAGATGAAGAACTTCTCTTTACATTTTTAGATAGCTTTATCATTTACAAAGCTATATGCAGTTTTTTTATATAATAAAGAATAAATGGAAAATCACAATATAAAAATTAATATAAACTTGAAAACTATAATTATATGTATATAAATGAGCTGATAGTCTTTCAAAATTAGTTACGCAAATGAACATTTTATTAATACACACATTAAAAGCATAATTATATTGAAAAAGATATTCATATATAAATTTTTATTGAAAATAGGCATTTGACATTAATTTATATGAATATATGCTTATGGTGAATTTGAACTCAATTATTACAAAATAGAAACAAAATGTACAAATTATTGCAATTTAAGTATAGAATTCTTATATAAATTGAAATTAATGCTATGATCAATTTTTTAAAGAAATTAACAATTTTTATCACAGCAAAGAAAATTTGATTTTCCAGTGATCTATTTTTAGTACATTTTAGTATAATTTGTTGCAGATGAAATCAAACATTATTTATTTATGCTTGATAATGTTACAAAATTTGATTAAAACTATATATTTCTGCCTTACTTTACTGTAATGCTAGTTTTCAAAGACAGAAAAAAATGTAAGCCTAAATTATTTTATTTTTATATTAATTCTTGAAACATTGTATATTGAAATCTTCACATAAATCTCTTTTTGAAATGCAGTTTTTATGACAACATTCATATATTTAAATTACTCGAAATTATCTGTTACTTTACAAACAAAATGAAACCTTAGGATAACAAACAGAAGCCCTCAGAAAAATATTAATTGTAAGATCAAATACTAAGGGAATGATACAAAATAGGGCTACTTTACCTTTATAGCAATAGGTGGCACTGTTACCTAAATACTCTTTGATTTGAATTGAAGAGCTAGAAATGAGTCATCTCTGTATATAATTTCATATATGTAAACAAATGAGAACACAGATGAAAGCTTTAAAAATTTCGGGGATATTTTGTCATCATTATTATTTACTTAGTATTATATTCATTTATTCAGCCAGCAATATATCAAATAGTGGAAATGCAGATAAAAATTTATGACAATAAATATGATTAAATGGGAACACATTTAAGATGATTCATAAAAATCTTTACTTTCTGATACAAATAGAAATAATATTAATATTTTTTTCTGCAAAGTTGTACTTTATAAAAATTCATAATTCTATGGATTCCAGCATTGGAAATTTTAAGGTGTTCTAAAAAGCAAACAAAAATTTTGAGTACTTAAGTTGATTAATACAATTAATTTTCCACTGTCATGTTTCTTCTGGAGTTGTTTTGTGAAGTGGTACAAATAAAAAGGCTATCACATGATCTATATATATGTTAAATCTAGTGATTCTTGACAATACACAGCCCAGTAGGCTGATAGTACAGAAATGGATTCTTTCACCCCTACCAATATGGTGATTGTTAGCATCGGAAAGAAAAAAGAAAAATAATTAAATTGGGTACATGTGTGTTTACAGTGTTTATCTGGAAGTGAAAATAAGCAATAGGGATCTAGCCCTTGCTAGAACACACAGTACCTTTGCACAAGGTCGAAAATGCTGCCCCTATGACAGGCAGATTGCAATAAGACAACCCCTTCCTCTGAGCAGGCATAGCTTGTCACCAAACAAAACTTGCAAAGTTGAACATAGGCTCCATTTCAGTCCTCACGCCTCCCTGTCATCTTGTAATGTGGCTTGGTGTAAGCCACATTCTGCCAATTGATTGTTACACCAACGAATGGCTGATGCTACTTTATCCCAGAATTCTCAGAAATGATGACTGACCATATGCTTTGATGGTCTCCATGGCTATACTGTCTTATGCTTAGATAATTCTTAAGAGAGAACCACAGTAATGATTTAGTGACATAAGTTAGAGATTGACTATTGACATGCCAGCTGCGGTTCTAACCAGTCAGAGGTCACTATGTAGTCAGGTCTAGCTCTGGGTATTAACTCACTGTTGTAGCTGGTGTGATGCATGCCCCCAACCCCTTCAGACTTATTTCCTTGCCTACTGCAAATGCAACCTGAGACAGCTCTTAGCCACTAGCCCCTAAGGAGACTGCTCCTGCTGAACAGAAGCTTCTGGCCCAAGGTCACATTCCCTTTCTGGGGAGACCGACATCTAATGAATAACATGGGGGAAGCTTAGCCCCAACTTGAGACAACTCAAGTTTAATCTCTGCTCTACAGCTTCCCATGGAATTAGCTGAAACCTCCATTGAGACTGCATCAATTTCAGCTTCTCTCTCTCCCAGGGCTGCTTCCTTACTTTCTCTTTCACAGAGTTAGTTGATCCCTAGGGCATTTGCTGATAAATCTCTTGCACACTAATCTTCATCTTCAACCCTGCATCCTGGGGAATGCAATCTGTATCCTGTACTAAAATAAGATGCAAATTGAACTAGAGGCCAGATGGCCTTGTAGTATAAAGTTTACTTCACTGTGCTCTACAGCCAGAAACTAGATCAAGACATTGGCAAGATATTTCACAAATTAATTTTTGACCATTGAAACTGACTGAAGAAAACCAAGTCAAAATTTTTGTGGAAGCACCTAACACTATGTAAGACTGGAATAAATGAATATTTGGTAAATATTTGAACTGAATGTTATACTGACTGGGGACAGCATAACAGGATAATTTTGTACATGTTTATTGCATATCATTTATGTGTCAGGCCTCAGGAAGGGACCCAAAGTTAACTAAGACACATTCTGTGTTCTGATCTCACTCCAGCATAGGCTGGAGTACAGTGGTGTGATCATAGCTCATTACAGCCTGCAGCTCCTGGGCTGAAGTGATCCTCCCGCTTCAGCCTCCCAGGTAACTGGGACTACAGGCACACAACACCACACTCAACTATATGTTTTAGCTTTTTGTAGAGATAGGGTCTTGCTATGTTGTCTAGGCTGGTCTTGAACTCTTGGTCTCGTGTGATCCTCCTTCCTTGGCCTCCCAAAGTGCTGGTGAGCCACCACATCTGGCCTGGCCTCTGTTCCCAAGCAGCTACTAGGTCAGCAATATTTCCAGTCTATTTATATTCATTTATGCTCTGTTATTTAGGGGGAAATAGATGTCAATTTGTGAAGCAAACAATTTTCCAAGCTTAAAACATTTATTTTTCATGTAATATAAACCAAGTCATATTGGGTAATTTGGATTTTTTTGTGTATGAAAAAAGATTATTACTGTTTGAAAAACTGAATTATATTATACCTACTCCTTTATCAGGTCAAACACATTTCAGTTGAATGCCATAGTTATTTGGTTAAAATGATTTTCAAAAAAAAAAAAACAGGTACCAGCAAGTATTATTATAAATTATTCTAATGGAAATCATAAAAGATTAATACTTTTTAAAAAAGCTACAATTTGTATTTTCCCATGGGAGTAAAACCAAGACATATGGGCTACCACTGCCTCCACCTTCGTCCCTGGCATCTTCCTCCCTGTAGCCATATGGACATGGAGTCTAAAAATGAGTTTGAGTACCGGGCTCCAGGAAGTTATTATCAAATGTTTAAAGTTGGCATGGGGCCCCATTTGCTGTCCAAATCCAGCCAAATCTCCTCATTTTATAGTAGAAGATACTAAACCAAAGTTTAGAAAAATGAAATCCTTGCCTAGAAAAAGAACATATGACCGGTTATGATGTCCTGATCTTCTAGTCTAATTCCTTCCTACCACTCTCTGGGCAAATATTTGTGCTGCTATGCTAGTAAACCACTGTATTACAAAATTTTTTAAAAGCGAAAATGAGAACCAGTTTACAGACTGATTTTTATTGCACTACATTCCTAGATGTTTGTTGTTGGAGCCAAATTGCTTGGCTTCAGAATCACTGTATTCTCTATTGTGCTGATCAATCATATGGAATCTACAACAAAATTCAAGTTAATTCATTGAATACATTTTTTAAGGCAGCACTTTTCCAAGTTCTTGTAAGAGGAAGCCAATTATCAAAAGCCAGTGGCCAATTTTAAGCTTTCATCAAATGTTGGCATGAGGCATTATTAAATATTTTCATGATTTGTTAAGCTCCAGAATCAAACTCAAGTCTTACAGTTTTCTGGCTGAGAGCTTCTTACCTCTTTTATTATAAAACACATATATCTTTTTGGATAGGGAAAATATAATTGTGGGGGGTAAGACCTCCAATTCACCTTGCCACATTTTGCAGTGGAATGAATATGTCTTATGGTAATGCCAATTATCAGTATGGCTGTACCCAGTCTATGAAGCTCATTTCATGGAGGGATCATACTTGGCAAAAAAAACACACAAACAAATCCCAATTGATTCCAGTCATGACAAGTGGAAATTTTAAAAATCAACAAATTAGAGTAAAAGGATGTAGCAAAATCTAAAAAAGACAATCCAGACGATGGACAAAAAGAAGATATGGAACAGCAAATATCAGCACCTAAAAGACAGGCTTTGCAGATGATAATAGCCTCTCATAACTGATGTTTTTAAGTTCTAGGCACATTTTAAGTATATTATAGGTATTTTTATATGCTTAACATGTTTTAGGGAATGTTTTTATCTGTGGTTGGAAGACAAGGTGACTGAGGCATTGGTGAGTGAAGTGACTTATCAATGAACCTAATGACTGGGAAAGGTAAGATTCAAATCCAGGCAGTCTAACTTCCAAGCTGGGGCTCTGTGTTGTTCCACTATAGCTGTCTCTTTGTGGTTTCAAATAAATATCAACTGTGAGTATTTAAAATTATTTATTTACATAGGGTAATTTTACATTTTCTTTTAAAAAGTAACAATGCCATCTAAACCAAATCTGAAAAGACAATAATGTTGCTCAATCACAGCGCTGATGTCCTAAGGAAGATACTACCAAGCACCTAAAAGTGTGTCATGTGTGTGACTGATAAGGTATGTCTGGAATCAAAAGTAATGAATTTTGAGATATATTTTTCAGGTCAGCTTTCAAAAATGGAAAATTTCAATTCTTAAAATGACATTATAGTTAAAAGATTTGAAGGGCTTATTGAATTTAAGAATAATAAAAAATTTTGAAGGCAGCAGCTGCAGTGATGTGTTCAGCTGCAGATTTCAGAGCTATATGGAACCCTTTCAATGACATGCAAAATGCTGCATGTATATGCCAGCGCATATATTTGTGGGGAGTAGGTTCAAAGAATTGATAACAATTCCACAGAAATCAAATTGGTAACACAAAAACTTACAACTTCCACAGAAGGTTGTTTAATTTTAGTCACACAAATATATATGTATACATATAGCCAAGTCTGCATGCATATAAATGCATATGAATATACACAAACAACCCTACAGATATCTATAAATGTTATTTTGCATGTTTTTAGCAGGAGTCAATAATGCATTATGTTTTCAGTAGCTCTTTAATTTTCCTTCAATCACAAATATTAATACTTTTATCACAAGGCAGGACAGCCTTATCTCAAAAGGTTGTCAGTGCATATAATTTCACAAGAAATATTTTCACTGAGTTCTATTTAAAGAGTTTGTTTTAAAAGGAACTAGAAAATTGTGATCACCTGTTAACTTGTTCAAAACTCCGCTGAGCCAAAGGCTAAGAGGCATTTGTGTGTATGTGTGGTGTGGTTTATACTTACTGTATACATACATAATAAGGACAACCTTTGAAAAATTTGGTTCTAAATGTCAAGAACCAAAAAGAACTCTATCATGTGTGTTATTAATATGTTTCACTATCTAAAAGAATATTCCATCATGTAGTAGGAATGTCACATTACCATAATTTTCTTATATCAAATGCATGCATTTAGCAAGTACATTATGATAGTGTCTGCCCTGAAAGAAGAAAATTCGTTTTGTACTGAGCTTCATGATGCTGAACTGTCCAATCTACTTTAAAAATAGATCAATATTTTAGAAGCAATTTTTGTATCTTTGTTTAGCATTTTAATGCATTTAAATAAACTGGCCTTGTGTCCACAGAATACAAAGTAAAATAGAGTTTGGCAATAACCTTGTTAATAGGATCAGTGTAGACACAGTGTTAAGGGGACAAAGTTGTATCTCTTTGTTTTTCCTACTTGTTAAATTGCATATTTTAACCAAATTGTCAAACATTTATTACACCTTCATTTACTTTTTTGTTCTATAGTAGAATAGTCATTGTATGATTTTTATATGCTTATAAATCAAAGAACTTATTAAGCAGGAAATTATATTTTGTTTAGATTTAAATACAGTTGAAAAAAGAATATCTGTAAGTCAGCTAAAGTAAAGCCAAGAAACATTTACTGCTGTATAAAAAGAATTTAATTTGAATTTTAAAATTTAGAAATTTGTTAAAGATATAAATTTAAATGGTTGGTGGAGCTATGAAAATTGCCAATATTTGACTACTTACAGTCTTCAAATTTTTACAAAGTTCAACTTAACATTTCAGAGATAATGGCCATTGTTATCTCCTGACACATTTATAAAAAATGTAGCTTTTCTTTGGAAATCAGTATAATATTCATTTCAATTATGTATTTTATAAATATGGTTACCATATTAAGTCATCTGTGTCTCATATGAAACCATATATTTTCTATTTAAATTCAATAATTATAGTTTTATTAGAAGCCCCAAATTCCACAGCTGGAATGCACATTTATTACACTAACTTAGCAAAATCACATACACTATACTAGATCGTCTATTATCTTCCTAGATAGCCATCTTTGTTCTAGCAGAGATCAGGAGCTTGTCAGGGTTTCTATTGTAAACTATTTGTTCGTATGTTTGTTTGTGGCTTCATGATCATCAAATAACATGTATCCAGTATTGCTCTGCACTGATTGTGACACATCTTCTCATTTCTCTATGTCCTCTCCTTAGAGTTCTCAACTTGTCATCTTGCAGTTTCAAACAGCACTCAGCGCTGTCACTCCAAAATCCATGCTTTTACACCAGCTTCTCTCCTAAACTTTGGACCTGCATTACTGAATTTCACATGTATTACATTCCACATTGAATATCTACTTTTATGTAAGACTGAATTCATATTTTGCTTCAAAAATGACTGCAAAACCAGGCCCAAAAAGCACTATCATTTTTCCGACTCAGAAGTCTTAGGATCAATTTCAACTCCCACTTTTCTTCTACTCTCCTGGTTAATAAATTAAATTATTATTTATTATTCTTTGAAAATAGCTCATCTTTGTCTTCCCACAGCTGCTCTGTTGGTCCTGGGAGTTACCACTGCACCCTAGGACCTACTGCATACAGGAGCCTCCCAGTTTGCCTTCCTGCTAGTTTTATGCTCTCTAAGCCATCTTTATACCATCTAGATTAATGAACATATTACTATCCATTTCTATATTGTTCCATAGCTCCTACTTGCCTACCAGATATAGGTAAAATGACCTGGCTCATTATTTAAGGTCCTGAACAACTTGAACCCTGCATTCCTTCCAGCCTCACCCTGACCTCTTTCTTAACCAAATGATTCTCCTGAGTAAACCTAGTACTTACACGATGGTGCCTCTGCTCATTTATCTCATTACCTGCATTTGTACTAATGGATGTACTAGAATATTCTCTTCTCTGACTACCTACCTGCCAAAATAGTTATTCTCTAATTCATTGAAGAGATTATTATGTACAGCCTTTTGATAATCTCATAATCTTTCTATTATTGCCTTAAATACAAATGATAAGTTTATTGTTATTTACTTTTTATGTTTTCTTTCCCTATTTACATTATGAACTTCTTGAAGATGAATTATGACCTAACGTTTTTTCATCTTTTCATTGCATCTTAGTGCTTAGCATAATTCCAAGTGCTTAACTGTGTGTTCTAAAAACACTTTTCAAATTTTATAGAGTATAAAATATTAAACAACAATTTCCAGTTTTTGTTTCTGGAAAAAAATCAGGAAGAACATGTTAAGCTTAGAAATACTAAGAGGAGGACAGGTGCGGTGGTTCACGCCTGTAATCCTAGCACTCTGGGAGGACGAGGCAGGAGGATGGCTTGAGGTCAGGAGCTCAAGACCAGCCTGAGCAAGAGCGAGATCCCGTCTCTACTAAAAATAGAAAAAATTAGCCTGGCATGGTGGCACATGCCTGTAGTCCCAGCTACTCAGGAGGTTGAGGCAGGAGGATCACTTGAGCCCAGGAGTTTGAAGTTGCTGTGAGCTAGGCTGAAGCCATAGCACTGTAGCCTGGGTGACAGAGCAACACTCTGTCTCAAAAAAAAAAAAAAAAAAAAAAAAAAAAAAAAAAAGAAAAAGAAGGAGGAAGGGAATGCAACCAGCAGACTTTTTTTGGAACAAAGGCTCCAAAATAAAAGGGGGTCAA